>CABFWO010006151.1:0-38095 GCA_902155825.1 Timema genevievae
GCAAGCTTATCTTGCCTTGTTCCACTATGGTATTGCAAGCTTATCTTGCCTTGTTCCACTATGGTATTGCAAGCTTATCTTGCCTTGTTCCACTATGGTATTGCAAGCTTACCTTGCCTTGTTCCACTATGGTATTGCAAGCTTACCTTGCCTTGTTCCACTATTTTATAGCATGCTTAGCTAACATAGTTCCACTATTTTATAGCATACTTACCTAGCATAGTTCCACTATTTTATAGAAAACTTACCTAGCATAGTTCCACTATTTTATAGAAAACTTACCTAGCATAGTTCCACTATTTTAGAGAAAACTTACCTAGCATAGTTCCACTATATTATAGAAAACTTACCTAGCATAGTTCCACTATTTTATAGAAAACTTACCTAGCATAGTTCCACTATTTTATAGCAAGCTTAGCTAACATAGTGCCACTATTTTATAGCAAGCTTAGCTAACATAGTTCCACTATTTTATAGCATACTTCTTACCTAGCATAGTTCCACTATTTTATAGAAAATTTACCTAGCATAGTTCCACTTATATAAACTAATTATGGATTAAAATAAAACATTTATTTTTATAGTGTCAACATTTATTTAAAGGTTTCACTACTTAGTTAAAGTGATGGATTATTTAATAAAACTATGTTTCTACTCGGGACTTTAAGGTAACTTAGTAGAGGCATTAGGTTAAATTGTTTTAATTTAAATTGGATCACCCTTTTTTTTTCTGTAGTATGCCTCCCTCTTTAGTGAGCCGAAATGGTTCATATCTAAAAAAAAAATTATATAAATTTCCTGAGAGAAAACCAAGGTGTTTCCCTACCTTTGGTTGGAGTTGAATGAAACAATGATAAATTGTAGAGTAGGCCTAGTAATTATTATGTAAAACGTATTGAGCTCGAATCTCAGATCACAGCTTTCGTTCCGGGATACAAATTTCTGTTTATTTATTTTACTCGTCAGTTTCTTAATGTTTTTTTAATAATATCTAACATAAAAAAAACTTTTCAGGTAGAATAGGTTCCTTAGTATTGATAATTTTAAAATACACTTATAACTTGGTGGCGTGAATTTAATAGTAACGCAACCTACTGGGTTTAATTAAAACGCTGCAATCACTAACATATATCTGGTATATCAAGCAAGGTATATTAATTATTGAATCAACAAACAGGACAGTCAATAGTGAAATGCCTACCGGCAGACACCGAATCACTATCGCATATCACATCACAATACTACAATTATTATTGGTTTCTATAAGTGAATCAAAGAAGATAACGAGAATGTCTTACCAAAGGTGATAGAAGTCTTGATTTACTTAGGTCCGATTCCACACGCACTCACACGTTTCAAGACTATTTTATGAATGTTCACTTCTCTAACCTCTCACAAGAAAATACTTTCAGCTGATACAGGCCTACAAAGATTTTATTAAAACAAAGATACTTTGATTTCATCTTTGAAAGCAAATACGTTATTTTGTACTAACTGGATTTGATAATATTGTAATAGCTCAATAGTAGCACTTCTTTATTAAGCTCTTAGGACCACTGCAACTTTTTCTAATCGAAATGTTGATGTGCGCTCTAGTAGTGTGTATAGTAACTATCAATGCAGAGCTGCTCAAAGCGGTAGTATTATAAAACAGCTTGTATGACCGATAACGTTAGCTCTGTCGATTATTTATAAAATAAAATAAATATTTTAATATAATTATTCTATATCAAATATGTTTCAGATTTATTAAACTATCTATAAGCTCGAAATAATATACATTCCATTAATAGGCATTCAGTTCTTTGTATATTTTTGTATTAATGCTTTGTTTTTTTTAAATAAAGTATATTTTGCTGGACCAATAAAGCTGTTTAATGTTGAATAGGCTGTGCCAGGGACAGATCCAGTGGGGGTTGCCTCCCCTCCCTCAAGATTTTTTTAGTTAGTATCAACAATAATAATTAAAAACAAACCAATTTAATCAATGTTATGGTCACTACTATTTGTACTGTATAGTAATATTTCAATATCCAGTTGCCTCGCGTGTCAATCACTGTCAATAATTGATTTGCATTTTTAACACATAATTTAGCTAACAAAAATGAACTAAAAAGAAAATAAACCGTGAACTTTTATGCAGTTTTTTTAAATAATTTTCTAAATAATTTTCAAATTACTCTCAAATTTACTCTAAACTTTTGAAAGAATTTTCTGTCAGAATTTTCCGAGGTTGAACCTGGTCCAGTAAGGGTGGGTCCCCCTTCCCCTCCCACTAAAATCCTGGATCCACCCTTTGGTTGTGTTATAGAAACCCACACGAAAAAATGCACTTATTTTGCTTCAACGTATTTACTAAATTTAGTGAAGGTGACGTAACCAACTTTTTTAAGTTCTATAACAAATACAACCCAACCCTCCTACTAAGAAATATCAATTCCATTCAAAACATTAGATGATGGTATGTCTCTTCACTATGTAGGGCTATACATATTTCATATGGTCCAACTAACTATTTTAGTAAAGCTAATAATGTTGGATTCTTTGACGCCCAATCCTGAGGCTGAATGCTCAATGGAGTAAGATAAAGGAGCAAAAGGTCCTGATTTGAACCTAACTGATCAATTCATCTAACTATATACAGGGATTATTTGGGATTCCGATGCATAGCCTGGATTTTAATACACGAACCCCCACACCAATTGACCACTACCCCCTTGTACTCTACGTATTACTACCCGTTCGCTCTATTCCAATATTTACACAAATAGAAGGATAAGAATGAGAAATGTAGAATTCATAGGAATTGTATCCGTATTTATGGAAAGAAAGACGGTGGAAAACTATCGAAGAAAAATTCACCCCATTACACCCGGCCGGAATTCGAACTTGACCGGCCCCGTCATCAGCGCTTCATTTAAGATAAGATTTACACCTCAATCCGCGTACCATCTAATGAAGATATTTTACAGGATGTTTTTAAAACGTTTTTTTTACACGTGCGTGTGATAGTAATCAAGCCTACATTTAATTTTTATCTCAAAATTGATACATAATCATAGGGATCCGTACCATCCCCGTAATTACACCTGGAAGAGAAACTATTGTCACGAAGAAGTCTTCTGAGCTCAAAGAGTTAAATTATAAATATATATTGAAATAATTTGTTGTTTAAAATAAAATAATGTAAACGGACTACGAATATGTGTTTGAAATCATGTTTGTTACCCATACTAGCACACTATAAAAAACCAACACAACGAAATAGTTAAAATAAAAGTCTGATGAGTTTTTATAGGAAAGTACTGTAGGCCTATATATTTAACTGTATATAATAATAATAATAATAATAATAATAATAATAATAATAATAATAATAATAATAATAATAAAATGAAAATATTAATAATGATGATAATTTCATTATTTTTTCCTTTCCCTTTATTAAAGTAATAGCCAACAGTCAAGACCTCCAACAGGCTAGCATTGAAAAAACAACTACATTAGAACACATGGACTGCAAAATAATAACTACATTATATTAGCGTATAGGAGATAACAATGAAACAAAATTAGTGAATAAATAATAATAATAATAATAATAATAATAATACAGTAATATAATAAAAATTCTATAAAATTTAATAAACACAAATATATCGAAAGCCGCCAGTTTAAAAAAAATCCTTCTCAAATATTTTTTTTTTCTTCATATAAATTACATTTGAAAATAAAGCTCAGAAACTGAAACCAAATTGTTCCCGCTGTTCCTGCGACCAAGATGGGTCTATTCTCAATATTTATGGCTCCATTTCCTTTTAAGTTTTAAAGGATTTTCTACTAAATGTATTACTGTGCTATTAATTTGTGTGCACAAAACTTGATTTTTTGTTTTAAAAAACCCTGTAAAATGGAGAAATTAATTTCCAAAGACGAGGGTGGCTTAATTCATCTAATTTTCAGAAGTTTGGTTATTTCCATATAGATTAAAAGCGTAGCTAATATTTATTTAAAGAATGGAGCTTATGGTAAACTTATAAACTTGGCATGCACAAACATTTGCTCAGAGATTTTTGTGAAAGTACTAATTATTTGTGAAAATTATTACTCAGCTTGTGTGAAATTAAAACTTCGCTGGTCATACGGTCTAGGGCATCACTCTCGCAATACACTAAATTAATGAGCACTGGGAGATCAGGGTTCGAATCCCAGTCGGAAGAGTATTTATTGTTTACAACGATTATAACACTGTTGATTAGGTGAGATTGTACGAATATAGTACCTATAACTTCGTTCCTACAAGCAAAGTAACCACTGTAACCAGACAAGCTATAAAAGTGTGTATCTGTTTCATATAACCATGGTTCACAAATAACGACTATGGATGGGCAATAGTTTAGGAACCGATAACAGCACGGTGCTTCACACGGTCCTCAACGGAAAGGGCCTGATCTTCGCGGATCCAAGGATAAGGACCACCCACGCCAAGGTCATGCATCGCCTCAGGAATACGCCGGTGGAGGTGTTCTGGATATCCAGCGAAACCAACCCGGCAGACAGGACATCGAGGCTCCAGATTCAAGACGAGCTACGAGAAGTAGCCAGCAGGGATGAAGAAAGTGTAGATATATTTAACATGTACTAATGTATCCTCTGTAAATAGCTAGTTTCAATAAAGTAATGGGCCCCTAAAGAAGCCCGGGTAACCTTCCGCCCTTCGGCTCGTCCTGCCGGACTTTCCCTGCCTCTTTGTACCGATTGAGCCCTACCAGGGCGAAAAGGTATAAAAGGCGGGGGAACTCTGGCTCAGGACTGCAGTCGGAGGACTTAGATATTGTTTGCCATATTATATTGACATTTTTCCAAAAAGGGGTTTTAATATACGTCTACGCCTAAATATAACATCAAGTTATAATTGGTCTTTCAATTTGTTCTTGAAAGTGTCTAGGAAACAATCCTATACACAACTTCAAAAAAACCCATAAATATATGATAATTTTCTAATTTTAACTATATACAGTGATTTCAAGAGGAAGCAAATACTTAATTGACATTTTAATATGATATTTGTGTAAAGTTGTAATGAGTTAATATCAGAGTTTGTAATTTTATCTGGGCGCTGTAATTTTTCTCCGTTAGCTGGAAGTTTTCGACATTTGGTGAAAGCTGAACAATTATTTATCCACTAATATTTTCTATCGTCTGTAAACATTTTACCTAAGTTAAGAAAGGAGAGCATATTAGAACATTTCCAGATGATATCCTTAAATAATATATGAACAATATTTATATGAAAAACTTATAAACATTGAAATACTACAAGAATATTTTGTTTAAGCATTCTTGGAGAACAATAATTTGTGTTGTTTTTTATTTATTACATTGAAAATTCAGATAAAAAATCAAGCATCTTATTTTATGTATTAAATTCAAATTGGTAAAATTCAATCAACTACATTTTTTTTTGTTTTAATACAATTTTATATTATACAGTAGCCCCATGGCTTCTTTGGTGTTGATTGACAGCTCACAGCAGACAGCTGATGGCTTTGAAAAGCTACCAGACCAAATTATGTATCCCTACGCCGAGCCATATGATCTGCAAAAAACATGTGTTTAGCAGCTGTCACTTCTGACAGTCAAAATTTAGGTATATACCTAAATGTTGACTGTCAGAAGTCAGCTGTGAACTGTCAGTCAGCACCAAAGAAGCCATGGAGCTACTGTACATTAGGAAGGCAAATGTTAGGTCTGTTATTAAGTTTTGTTTGATATTAAGATAATCATATTACTTGAAATTGATTTGTGCCATTATTATTGAGCGTATTGTACTGTTTTGCCCAATACTTTTTGTGATGTGTACTCGCTACTTAACGTAAGTAATATTTACCACTACAAGAAAGAGCAGCAGGAGTCCCTGGCAGTTTCCAACGTAATGAGTGTGTTCAAAGTATTCAATAAGAATCAAAGGTGAAGTACAGAGGTCTTGTCAAAACGCTGAGCAGCTTCAAGATGAACAAAATATTTATTATTTAGCTCTGTCATTTCTTTGTGACAGCGGCACCCACTCATAATAACATTTTAATAAACAACCAGTAATTACTATGTCTATTAAATACACATACTCATTTTACAGGCCTAAAGTTCAAGAAAAGAAGTAAATATATGATAAACCAAGTACTGTGTGGGATCATAATTATGTTTATCCACAATTTAGCAATGTACATTTTATAAGAGGTTACTAACAATGTTTACTTTGGAATATAAGTTTGTTAATCAAAAGAGTACAACTGGTTTCCAACATAGAAAATTGAAATAATTACAATGATTCAAAGATCGTTTGTACACTTCACTGAGTACAGCCTCAATGGACAGGGGTCACGACGCCTGCACATTGTCTCCGACAAACTATTGTGTTATCTAGCGAGTGGACATAACTTTCCTTCACACGCATTCCAGTATAATACATATGTATAGTTTATCTACGGTGGGAGTGAAGGTGACAACTGGCAGAAGGATTTTTATTTAAAACATTGGCTAAAAGTGAATAGTGTCAACCTATTCGGAAATAGTTAAAAATTAATTAGTAATACTATATTATCGAAAACAAGTGTTATCAAACTATTCTAATAATACTTTCAATTAATTTTTGTAGTAAAGAACCTGTCACCACCTCTCCTACCGTAGATGAGCTATACTAGATGGAGCTTCCACAACAACTTGTAGTCTCAGTGTGGTCTGCAATAAAGAAGACCTGACGTCATCGCTTGTCCTGTCCCGTGCATCGAACACACCTAACTTTACTGCCATCGTGCCAAGATATTACGTCAGATTGTTTGAGATCCTTCACAGACTTGATACGCCACGCCAGTCACGTGACGTCAAATAGTAATTTTACCCGACAAAGGTCAGGCTTGTTAAATAATGGGTTTATACTCAGGTTATGGGGTGCTTGAGTCCAATTTTTATAGTAAGAGCCTTTTTGAAAATACAAAAAAATAAAAAATTGTATGTTCAAAATTGACAACATTTTACTATATTAATGGTGTTAATTTTTAGGTGTTGATATTATCCATCAAAAGTGACAGCTTGAGATCATATGACTTGACGTATGAATACGGGAAAGTATAATATCTTATTATATTTTTAGCTGATAGATAAGGTTCTTCTTACCAAAATTGGGTAGTATCACTAAAGATGGCTAAACAAAAAAAACTTTAAATTAGAGACATAAAGTTTTTGCTTTGACGATCTTGGTATTTACACAGTACTTTTGTCATGAGTTTATAAAATATAAATTTTCGAGCAAGGAAAAGTTGATAAAATATAATCTTGTTATCTATGGGAGTATCTTGTGGTAAGTTAAATAGTTTACTGCTTTGACTATATATTATTAAGAGCGTACATCACATGCCAATCAACTCTGTGATACAGTCAAGAGCGTGTATCACATGTCAATAAACTCTGTGATACAGTCAAGAGCGTCCATCACATGCCAATCAACTCTGTGATACAGTCAAGAGCGTCCATCACATGCCAATCAACTACTGTGATACAATCAAGAGCGTGCATCACATGACAATCAACTCTGTGATACAATCGGCTAGAAATCGTAAATTCACACCAACATTATTGCACGTGGATCATTTTTGATTAAACATTAATGGAGATAAATAGTTGGTAGAAATTCCTAAAACTGAACATTGATGAAATATTTAATAATATTTGGATAAAAACTGCAAAGAAAAGGCCGTTTATGATCATTTTAGAATGTCCTCACCGATAAGCACTGTGAACAAATCTTCATTCTGTCTTAATAGTAACATACTGTAGTTATTAGAACTGTGCACAAATCTTCATTCTGTCATTGTAGGGATATACTTTAGTTATTTTGTCGCTTTATCCCCCATCAACACTGCGGAAAATTTCGAGTAATTATTCGAATACGAATGCACTGCACACATTTCTGGCATATTATTTTTTCTTTTCGTCTTAACTCCCATACCTCGTGCGAGCCGGGAGCTGAGCTGGGCCAGCTATGATGAATGCTCCTATTAATTTAATTGAATATCTCCTTCTTTACATTGATAATATTATTTTCATAGTCAACTTTAATTTTAAAACATTACAGTTACATGAAAATACGACTGTCGACAGTTTGTATTTTAATTCTACCTGACCATAAGCACCCACAGGAAAACAGTTCTTCCAAAAAGGTTAGTCAAAGATTTTGACTATAGTTTTTCAAAATAACGATTTTGTAAAGCCAAATAGTAACGATTTTTTAAATCTGAAAGTCACAATTGTATCTGATATTATGACCTACCAAAATCCTATTACTTAAAGTGGATATTTAATAATAATAATAATAATAATAATATTTAGCACCGCGTCTTACTACCCGTTCGGGTTATACGCTTAAGTACTAATTACTCTAATGGATTAGGAATTGTGAGGGTTGAATTTAGAGGAAGTGAACCCGCATTTGCGTGGAGGGAGAGTGGAAAACCATTTAGGAAAAACCACCCCCAGTTCACCCGACCGAGATTCGAACCTCGATCTCCTCGTACTCGGCGGTCGAGCTCAACACGACTAGCGCGTTAGCCAACTACGCCACCGAGGCGGGTGTGGATATTTAAAGTAAACTTAAAGTGACAAAGTAACTTAAGTGTTACTTTGAGAAATTGTACCAGCATTTGCGTGGAGGGAGAGGGGGAACCCATTTAAGAAAAAACCCTCTCTGAACACATGACTGGAATTGAACCCCTATCTTTCCATCATAGGCAGTCTAGTCTATTGCGAGAGTGACGCCTTAGACCATGCAGCCATCTCTTCAGTTACTGACCAAAAAATTTAAAAACTAAAATGGCCAAATCTTACTAGAGGAAACCACGCTCCTAGAATCACGTGTTTTGATAATAATGTCCAAACATATACTTCCCATAAAAACAAAATTTAATTGTTTTTTATAAAATTCAAATTAAAAACTTATGAAAGTTTTCATGCTCACATTAAGAACCAAATTTCAATATTTAGTAAGTATAGTCTATTTTTAAAGAAAAATTATTGCCATCCTAATTGTATCTTTTTGGAGAACTACCTTTTTTTTATATGACCTACATCCTTACATCATGGGTATTAAATAAATTTATAAAATATAAATAAAATAAGTTTATTTAATTCTCTCCGACCTTCTGAATCTGCCACCCTAGGCTACTATCTATTCCCCTCATCCCCCTGCCCCCTGGTGACAGAGATGTGTGCGGCATGTTCCAGAGGACAGGTTGTTGGCGAAATGCAAAACAGCTTTGAGACCAACGATTTCGATCGAATCTTTCTCTCTCTCTCTCTCATAAAATATTTTATTCCCTCCATCTGATAACGTCCAGTGGAGCCTATTGACAGTTTCAATGGCGAGCCTTTCGTGAAAACTTGTCTGCACAGTTGACATAGATCAGCTGCAGATCTACGTGCGAAGAATTCTGTTGAGAAGAAATACAGACAAAGTGAAGAGAATATCTTGAAACTGTTACTTTATTGTAGATCACATTTCAGTCTTGATTTTAACTTTTACTTATTATATTACACACTCAAATCCTTTCTTTTATAAATACTTATATATTTATTTTGAAGGGAGAATACACTAAAGGTTGTAACCAGAATTACATTTTGTTTGGTTTGTGAGGTTGGGTGAGTTTGGTTGTGGTGGTGGTGGTGGTGGTGGGGGTGGTGGGGGTTTAAGGAGTTCAGGTCTCACCACCTTCTAATTGATGAAAACAGACAAAAATTATTAATATTAAATGCTTCTAAACTCTATTTGTTTGGTGTTTTTTTATGATAACAAAGAGCGGTGATTTTAATATATTACCTATTCAAGTTAAACGCGTTTGTGGTAACTACTCTAAAGAGGTAAGGATGAGGAAGGAAGAAATTTAGAGGTAATCTACCCACATTTTCGTGGAACGAGAATGAAAAACCAATGATTAAAAACCAACCTCGATAGTCCCAAACGGTATTCAAACCCCGACATCCCCGTTATCAGCAGGCAAGTCTTAACATGATAGGGACGCCGTAAGACAGTTCGAACACTGAAGCATGTTTTTTTAAATAATTAAGTGGTCTTGAACACAATGTACCGAAGCTATTATTTTGGAATTTTTTTCCGTTTGGGAATTTTAGGGGCACTTTTGATGTGTGTAACAATGTAGCCTACCTTTTAGATAATATTATCAATTCGTAATCTTGGTCTTAAAACGTTGCCCAAACTTTCAACACATCTTTAGTTCTCATTATTTTAATTCTATATCATGTTTTAGGTTCGTATTAAAACTATTTACAGTCTTGGGCGGGGTATATTGAGGGGGTTGGGGGTAGGGGCAAATGCACCACTACATATAATAAGTACGTACAGTTATATTTATACATTATTTTAATATTATATATTTTTGTATATTAAGGCGGAGAAGGAAGAATGTGAGTTAACGACCGTATTTTTACAGTTTTTATGCCAATAAAACACTTTTTTTTGGGTCAAAATAAATAAAATATTGTTTCAATAAGATGAATTTAATTATCTACACCTAGTAATGTAAACAATCCTTGAATATGTGGTATTGGTATTGACTAATTTACCAGGACTTTTTATTTTTATTTGAAAAGTTTCAGGTCAATTGCCGTAAGGATCATGAGTCATGAGAAAATTAAAAAATAGTTGAGATTAATACAATATGTAGAAAATTAAACTAAATGTATCTTCTGAAGCGGAATTTTATTTATTTTAGCCTCCAAAAATATTTTTGTATAAAAAACTGTAAACAGACTGACCTTAACCCTCGTTCCCTTACACTCAACCTTAATACCACCCTCTCCACACACTTACCTCTAAGACAAGCTTATCAAATTACTTTGATCATAGGGGTCACATTGAAAATTTGAATTTCTAAAGGGAATACATTTCAAAAAAACTCAATATTTTTACTATCTTAAGTAAAATAAATAGTACGAAACAATCATACACTTTTTCACATACCGGTAGTATATAAAGGTTTGGGAAAAAAATTTATAAAATAAGTTATTTTTAAATTATCCTTAAATGATCTATACCTAAAAAATAAAAATAAAATCTTATTTATCATGTAAAATTGTTCCCAGATAACCATTTTTGATGTATTTATAATTGTCTAAAATTTGTCATAAATAAATTATTCTTAGATCCATTTATTTTAGAAAAACCAACACGTTATTTACTATAATGCAAAATAATCTTCAAATAGCTATTTTGAACAAAATAGTTTGAGCTGTTAAAAAAAATCATATTTTTCAAAAATCAGTCATCAATAAACTACAATTAAATGGATTTTTAAAAGAAAAACAAATATATATAATTATTTATAATGTAAAAACATAGCACATATTAAATTTGAACCAACTAACTGAATACATTTCTTAAAATAGTCAAATTTAAATAAACATATTCTCCCTCATCAGTAAACTAATCTTGAACACATTTTCTAAATAAAAACCAACTATTTTGTTTGTCATGGCAAACATTTCCCAGATATACATTTTAAACAAACTTGTTGGAAGGATTTTTTTTAATATTTAAATTTTTGGAAATCACTCATCAGTAAAATAAACTTTGACTAATTTTTACCCAAAATACAAGAATACAGTGTTATTTGTCAAGTAAAATATATACCCTAGATATCAGTTTTAAACAAAATTGTTAGAACCAATTCAAAAAAATCCCTTATCAGTAAGCTACCCTTAATTTGCGGGCTAGAAGGGGGATCCTTAGGTATTGTCCTATAACAAATAAATATCAAATTTGAACAAAACCCATTAAACCGTTCCAGATCTGTGGCCAGGAACGGACAGAATTGTAAAATCAACTTTTTTGGTTTCGGACATAGTGTACATAAAACGTAAAGATACATAATAATTTCAAGGTCAAAAATGTTCACGATTACAATTGGCTAACTTCTAGTAATATTATAAAGTAAAAACTTAATTTTAAAATAACTATAGTTACAAAAATAGCTAAGATTGTGTAACTTATGAAGACCTACTCTCTATTTCTACCCAACAATTTGAGACTTTTTTTTTGCAGCAAGGTGCTTCATTTTAGGATATAAATCTTGTGTTGAAGTCACTTCCATACTTGTCCATCAGCCGTCTTCTCTCGGTTGTTTGTTCCTTTTCATAAGAGGAAACAGCTGTTCACAAATTTAGGTGCTGCCAAACATTACACATATTTGATGCACAAATTTAACATTTTTTTAAGGAATCGATCCATGATGATTTGGTAAAACAACCTTACTTGCTAGATTTACCCAAATAACGACCAATTTCCAAATGTCACA
This sequence comes from Timema genevievae, assembly GCA_902155825.1. Taxonomy (NCBI): domain Eukaryota; kingdom Metazoa; phylum Arthropoda; class Insecta; order Phasmatodea; family Timematidae; genus Timema; species Timema genevievae. Next base: position 12,363 of record CABFWO010006151.1, read on the forward strand.
ATCTCAAATGGTGTATCTCTCCCATGTTTATAGGGCTGAAGGTTGGTCATCAACACGCCAGTGGGCCGCACATGACTCGAGCCACAAGTTGGTCACACCTGTTCCAAGGCATGATCCATTTTATTGGTCATGAGAACAGGTTGTTGTATGAATTAAATAATATCCCTGGATGATTGTCTCAGTGGTTCTCAAAGTGGGGTCCCCGAGGCTCATACAGGGCAAGATCCTCCAGGGAATCCGTGACATAACTTTATATATTTGGTAGATATTATAAAATGTTATATTAAAGTGTAAATTGCTGCCATATACTAAACACAATAGAGATGCCTTGCTATATTAAATCCCGGCGAGAAAGTGAGGCTGAAAAGTGGGGGAAGGGGGTCGGCCATGCCCCTTGTGCCCAAATTTTTGAAAGGAGAATTTGGAAATTCACTTTTATATTAGTTTGCTAATCAGCCAGCATAAAGAACTTTCAGAAAAAAAAGCACTGAAACATTTGATGCCTTTTCCAACATCTTATTTGTCCAAGCAAGTTTTTTTTTTTGCTATTTGTGGTATTAAAAAATTTGAAACGAAATCGTCTTAGTGTGGAATGATATTTAAGAAATTGATACAGATTTCAATGATATTTTAAAGTCACACAAGTTTTATTCTTCACATAAATTATCAATAATTATAAATTTAGAATTTAAGGCTTAGATATATTGCTAAAAAAATTTAAAAAAATTGATTGATACAATTTGTTAAGTTAATTTATGTAATAAGATAAAGTTTCAGATCAAAATGTAAAATTAAATTAACTTATGGTAATAACATATGGTCAAATAATGAACATTACACATTTAATAAATAGTTCATCATCACTTTGGCAGTATGAAAGCTAATGATAAGTCTAAAATACAAGAAAACACGTTAAAAATGTTTAAAACTTAGAGATACCAAAATAGGTTAGACAAAACCATGTTCAAGTTCATGTAAGTTCAGAATTAAAATTATAAAATTTTTGGGTTGAAGGGTTAACATCTGCAAATAGGTTCTGATTAAATGATTGAATATTAATATACAACGACTTTAAGATATGCAATATTTAATGAAATAATGTTTAAAGTATAGGTAGGTATTAGAGTTGACAAGTATAACATTTTAATTTATAGGTTAACCAATTTGAAAACGGATATAATTGATGTAGAGAATTTTGTAATATTCTAAATCTTATCTGTTATTTCTTGTCCTGTTACTCCTTTTGCATTTCCAGCATTGAAAAGATGTTGAAATTATAAATGTACAAATATTATACATAATATATTCTTTTTACATTTATATTGTAATTCTTTTTTACATTTATTTAAAAAAAATACTACGTCTAAAGTTGTACAAATATAATACCTACATTTATTTTATTTTCATTTTTATTGTAATTATATATACATTAAAATATTTTATGACTAATCTATCGCTTTAACATACTACAAATTTATGAATATATTTTTGTCAAATCATTTATCCTACATTAAAGGGTCCACGAATCAGCTGTTCCCTGGTTAGAGGGTCCACGTGACTAAGATGTTTGAGAACTAGAATAGACCATTGATGTCAGACTCGTGTTTGGTTGTCCGCCTCGCTTAGTTCTTGAAAGGATGAATTCTCACTTCTTGTGAAATAGCTTTTCCCTTAAAACACTCCTTTCAGACACGCGTGGCGCTGATGCGTATCGACACTAGATTCATTGTTCGCCGAGCACTGCGAATGATGGCGTCTATAGTCCGTTCAGGCGTTTTTTTAACGATTCGCGCGCTTTCAGTCTCACGCCTTTTCAACCAGTAGCGTGGACAGAATTGTGAAGAAGGGGGTGCTTCAAAAGTGAAAGGCTGGCTCGGATTAAGAAGCCCCATCTTTCTTAGGAATGAACATATTTTAACATATTATTATTATTATTATTATTTAGCACAGCGTCTTACTACCCGTTTGGGTTATACGCTTAAGTACTAATTACACTAATGGATTAGGAATTGGGAAGGATAAATTTAAAGGAAGTGAACCCGCATTTGCGTGGAGGGAGAGTGTAAAACCATTTAGGAAAACCACCCCAGTTCACCCGACCGAGATTCGAACCTCGATCTTCCCGTCCTCGGTGGTCTGGCTCAACACGACTGGCGCGTTAGCACAACTACGCCACCGAAGCGGTATTTTAACATATACTGGATCTAAAATCTATTTAAGAGTTATTTTTATGGCCTAGAAATAGTTGCGCCACCTCTCAATCCCCGTCCAAGCTATTCGAATAGTTACACTAGAGAGGTAGAGTTTAGGATAAGGGCCTACATTTGCGTGGAGGGGAGTTTTGGAAACAATTTTGAAAACAAACGACTCAGCGACCTACACTCAGTCAAGATTTTAGCCCCAACCTCTCTGTCAGTGGCAAACTGCCCATGTCCGCATGCTCACTGACGCAGATATTATTATTATTATTATTATTAGTTGGTCGGCACTTGCCATGAGTGGACGCGTTCTTTGTGCGCTATGTAACTACAGTAGCCCCATGGCTTCTTTGGTGCTGACTGACAGCTGACGGCTTTGAAAAGCTACCAGACCAAATTATGTATCCCTACGCCGAACTATATGATCTGCACAAAATATATGTTTAGCAGCTGTCACTTCTGACAGTCAAAATTTAGGTATATACCTAAATGTTGACTGTCAGAAGTCAGCCGTGAGCTGTCAGTCAGCACCAAAGAAGCCATGGGGCTACTGTAAGTGACCTTGCTTCCGTACTATCTATATTGGCTTGTAGCTCGGCCCGATAAGTTGACTTTCAAAATATTCCGGGCAGTAAGGACATTCGCACAGAGTGCGCCCGTTTGATTTTTGTGCACGCTTCACTAAATCATTATTACTTTCGACTCATCTATTTTGCTGTTATATCTTTTTATTATTATTAGTTAGTAAATTGTTTAATTGTAATCGCTTGTACACCAACACAATGTAATAATCTTCTTTTGTAAGCCATATATGTTTCAATATTTTTTCCAGTGCTAGCCTGTTAACAGGTCTCGACTCTTTAATAATGGAAAATCGAAAAAAAATTGTACAAAAAATACAACTCAAAATTGTAATAGTTCAAATGTTGACGCACGATTACTGGACCAACCTACTTTATCACTTCATGACATATTTATTATTAGCTATTATTTTAACAATTTCATGAAGGAGGTCAATGGGCCTTTACTTTACACCTGAGATACAATACTATTCATTTATTTACTATATATTATTCGATGTATCATTCAGTTTTTCTTATTTTGAAAAAAAAGTTTTAAGAATTATCTCGTTTAATTCAAATTTAATAGTAAGCTCCTTTATCTTATATCTGGATAGGTAGATCTACTTTCACGTATTCATACGTCAGGTCATGTGATCTTCAGCTGTCACTTTTGATAGATATTATATTAAGATCCATAAAATAACACTAATAAAATATTAACAATATTGATAACCAAAAATATTTTTGTATTTAAAAAAGTTTAATATCGGACTAAACATTAATAGAGATTGATAGTATGCCTTTTTTTAAAACGAGCGTATTAAATAAATAATACCCATTCAAATCTGAGATGAAAGATTAAAGCTCAAGATCAAGGGTTTCGGTACATTTTGAAAATATGAGAGTCTGTAGTTGGTACTAACGTTTCCGATCTTGGGAGGCCCATTAATTATCAGAGTAGATAGTTTCATCCGGGCTTCTCTCCGCCCCCCTCTGGCATTATCCAGCACATCTACAGATACCTAGATACAATTCCCCCGGGGGTGGCTAGTGCTTCATAGCGCCGGAGGAGGGAACTAGCTAGCATGCACCATTGCACCTGCGCCCGAGTTATCCTCTCGTCGTTATTTCTGATAATTAACGACGTTACCTAATTGGCGAGCTCGAAAATATTTTGCAAAGCGATTTGCATCTTATCTAACGCACCTAAGCACTACTAAGCACCATCACACTTATATGCTAATGTAACATTTTCTTAGCACCGCGTCTTATTACCCATTCGAGTCATACCTCTCATACGCCTATGTGCTAATTATGATAATGTGGTACATTTGACCGGGATTTGAACCCCGATTTACCCGTCATTGGCAGTCTAGTCTATTGCAAGAGTGATTCCTTAGAGCTTTGATCAGTCATGTTCAACCTTGCCCCAACTAAGGGCCACATAAGTTCTTGCGGAATGACTGAGGGTCATACATGATATTTATAATATCTAGTGCCTAAAGATAGAACACACACACACACTCCTATACACGTATCCATACCCACACGCGCACATGCATCACACAAGTAACACTATACGTACCTAGCATAAATGGTTTTTTATTTCAGAAATTTGAAATTATTCAATTTGAGCTGGTGGGCCACACAAAACGTACTTTGAGGCTGAAAGTGGCCCGTGGGCCCCTGGTTTGGACACGCCTGGTTTGGCCCATGTGGCCACCAAAGCGGGTAATGTACAAAAGAGAAATAAAGATAAGAAAATGAGCAGTTAATCCTGTGAGGCTTCTAGTTCACCCACTGATAACACTTCCTCATTTCCACTGACGGGTATACACACTCACTCTACTGTTTGTGGCTCGTCAGTACTGACTTACCTTTCAAAACTAGTTTTTTCTGGTTTCCTATTTTGGATAAACATATGATTCCACGGACTTTTTTTAACATCACGTATTACTACCTGTTCGGGTTGTACGCATATATGTACTAATTATTATTTATAAAATAAAATTGAATTTTTAATGTAGCTAAGTTGTACAAATTGTATTAATTTAACGTGAAAGACGTAAATGTGTAATGTAATGTAATAATGGTAAATGGTAAATATGCTATTTCATCATTATCAATTCTCGCTATCATAATTTATTAAACTTCACTAATTTTGCATGTTATACCACATTGGTTAACGCATTGTGTTTTGACCATGATTTCATTTGGTGCGTTTTTCCTTTTTCTCTTTCATCAGACCTGAGGATGATGCCGTCGTAGCATCGAAACATGTCGTAGTATATATATATATAAGGGAGAGTGGGGGAATCATGCGCGGCGTGTAATCGTGCGCACCAAGATTTTTCATATTCCGCGGTATTATTAGTGACTCCGACTGGTGCTGCGCTCTTGTTTTTGCTATGCACAACAATGACGTACAATCATAGTTTCGCCATTTCCTTTTTCAAGGGCGTGGGAGCTGGATTACAAAAACAGTGTTGTGTCTTGAAATTTTCATTCTTCACAAAATAACAAGGTGAGACTACAGTTCTCATTTAATTATATTTATCTAATTTTATTCTTAAATTGCAGCATTTACTGTTCTTTTACACGTATTCATATTTATTGTATACATTGCTGGTGTCCTTGTTACAAATATGTTTTGTTTTGAAACTGCTATGGGGTAATGATGCGCAGTAACGGTGTAGGTGCGCACAGTTCCCCCACACACAGTTAAATGCGAAGCGATATTAATGCCAAACTGATCCGTGTTTGTTCTCAGATGCCGAGAAATTACATTCGGAAAACTCAGATAAACTCTTACACACCAGAAAATTTACAAAAGGCAATAGATGCAATAAAAAACAATGGCAGGAAAATAAGGGAGGTTGGGAGGAGTTTCAATATACCAGAGTCAACTCTAAGGAAACAACTTCTAAAAAATCGGCCTGTTCCTCCTCGTCTAGGTCGTAAAGGTGTATTCTCAAAAGAAGTGGAGACAGAATTAAAGGACTATATTCTGACATTAGCTAAATTATTCTATGGCTTAACGCCCAGGGAACTAAGGCGGTTAGCATTTAGGTTCGCTGAAGAAAATAATATCCCTAATAGTTTTAATAAACAGAAAGGTTTAGCTGGCAAGGATTGGCTTTATGGCTTCTTAAAGCGAAATCCTGAGGTAACACTTAGACAACCTGAAGGAACAAGCTTAAACAGGATTGCTGCTTTTAATGCTGAAGAAACAAAGCTATTCTATTCTAATCTTCAGAAAATTATGGGGGCATTCAAATTTGAACAAAATAGGATATTTAATGTGGACGAAACAGGCATAACAACAGTACCAAAAAAATGCCCTAAAGTGTATGGACTGAAAGGGGCCAAAAAGGTTGGTGCTGCTATTTCTGCTGAGCGAGGGCGAACCATTACAGCCGTTTTCTCAATGAGTGCTGCTGGAAACTACATTCCACCTATGTTAATATATCCCAGAAAACGAATGACTCCTATACTTCAGAAAAATGGGCCTATTGGTGCTTCCTACAAGTGTTCAAAGAACGGATGGATGAATTCTGACCTTTTTCTTGACTGGTTATCTCACTTTGTAAAACATGCAAAGCCCACATCAACTGATCCTATTCTTCTAGTTCTAGATAACCATTCCAGCCATATTTCGATTGGGACATATGATTTTTGTAAGACAAATTTTATTCATATGGTGTCACTTCCACCCCACACATCCCATTATCTTCAGCCTCTAGATTTAACTTTCTTTAGTCCTCTGAAGGGTGCACTTTACAGGGAATATGACCTTTATCTATCCACTACAGGCCATGAAAAAATTACCGAATATGACATAGCAGAGCTTTTAAATAAAGCTTTCATGAAAATCGCCACCATGGAGAAGGCAGTTTCAGGTTTTCGATCCGCTGGAATATTTCCACTAAACCCTGATAAATTTAACGAAGAAGATTTTGCTCCTGCTAGCAAAGTAAGACAGTTTATAGTTNTCTACCAAATGAAAGTAGAATAGCCAAGGTTCTCTTGCATGTAGTTACATTTGTGATATATATAGTAGCATTACTACAGAAATAAATCTCGCTTAGGGGCGCACCATTCCCCCACTCTCCCTTATATATATAACGTTGCAGCATTTGCAGCAGTATCCAAAGAACAGGGAATTAAGATAAGAAACAGATTCAATTTTTATATTCTTTATATCTTCTCAAATTTTATAACTTGTTCTGTTTACTCTTAATATAGCACAGAGATACGAAATTTATGGATGATAACATCATCCCTTGTTTAAAAAAAACATAGTTTTAAATGTAATTGACTCAAAAGTCTACAATTTTAAAATGTACTGAACTTTTTGGATGTTTGTTATAATTTCAAGATTTCTTTATTATAATGTGTTATAACTTTTAATTATTATTATCAATCTGTCCAAATATTAATCAAATATTGTGCATTTATATTATTATATTATATTACACATTTAAGTCTTTCACGTTAAATTAATACAATTTATACAACTGAACTTCGCTAAATTTTAATTTTATTTTATAAAAAATCTTAAAGTTCCTTATTAAACTATTCAAATGTTTTTCAAAAATATGTACTAGTTAATTTAATGCATTTGGATTAGTAAGGTTAAATGTAGATGAAGTGTACCTGTATTTGTGTAGAGGGAGAGTGGAAAACCATTAAAGAAAAACCACCCTCAGTATACCCAACTGGGATCAAACTCCGTTCCTCCCATCATCGGAAGCTAGTTTATTGCAAGAGTGACGCCTTAAAGCATGCGTCCACCGAAGTGGGTCACGGGACTTTTTAATATACAATCCTAGCTGAAAGATTCCTACAGTCCGTTTTCGTGTCAAAACAAATAGCCGATTTGGTAAGAGATTAAAAAAACTCCATTTACGATAAATAAATACTTTAAGGCGATTGGTCCTTTTCATTTGGCGTGGAAATGCAGAGCCATTGGATAAAAGAGTTATCTTAATTTTTTTTTATTGTTTTGTAATTTTCTTTTTGGAAACGGTTTATTCAATAATAGAAGCATGTTGATTAAGTTATACTTTTTATACAAATACCTCCTCTATATTTTTAACAGTGATCAAATATCAATAATTCTGACATTTTTCAATAGAAAACTGCCGGCTTCATAAAAAAAATAATGTAACAACTAATAAACATTGATACATTATCCTAGAAGAGGTTTTGAAAGTATTGTCATAAAAGCTTCACTCGTTCTCGAGAAAACTGATATTTCCAAACGTATGATTTTTCCGCAAGACCTGTCCGGTAGCTAGCGCCAACTACGTTTTCCGTGATCCATCTGTTTTAGTAGACGCGAAAGGATACTTTTGTTGGTTGTGAAGCCATGCTACGCCTTTAACCCTCCCGCCCACATCCCACAAAATAAGTTTTAGACTTGCACTCGACAGGGCCAAGGGCCTTAATATAAAAAAGTAGTTTTTTTTTTACATTTTAAGACTATTTTTAGAATTATTTAAGAATTTATGTATTTTCCAATGTTAATTAAGTCTTTAAATTTCCCCAAATAAAACGTAAATACATTAAGGGGGCTGCCTTGGTAAGCGAGAAATTACCACCAAGACGTTCAGCTCTAACGCAATAGGCCTATTTAATTCAAAATATTGTTCACGCCAAAATAAAGCCTAAAGATTCCAACAGCGTTATTTTGCTTAAAACTCCTGTATTTTAAGTTTTATTAATAGAAAAATATTTGTGAAAATATGACATTAGACTATTTTCAACGAGTTTTTAAGCATATTTGCATTGCTATAAGACTAGGCTTGAAGAAAAAGGGGTTTATATATGGCCTTCCTATAACAAATAGTCATTTATTGATAGACTCACAACAGAAGATTTTAAGATATTTGAGAACTAGCAGCGAGCTTTCCTCTTTATCTTGAGATTAGAAGTTTCGTAGTTTTCTTTTTCCTCTTTCTTAATTACATGGCAAAGGAGGGTTGTAAGTGAAGGGCGAAAGGTAGTATAAGATTAGACAGACTAGAGAAGTAGTTCCATAAAACGACACAGACCATTTTATTTTTAAGCAGTGTGGCCTGACAGTGATTTATGCTTTCTCGCTGACCGAGGCGGCCGCCTTAACATGGGAAATCTTAGCTAGGCTAGCTGCTAAGTCACAGGTAGGCATCGCGCTTGAGCTTTTATAAAAAACTGCCATTATTTTATTTGGTTTCATAAAGTTGGTAACGCGTCTGTCTACTGAGTTAAGGCACCCGGGTTTGATCTCCACGCACGGTCAAAATATTTACGGTTGATTTTAGATATCGGAGTTTACCTTTTCACGGGAATGAAGCTACGACCGGTAGTTCTAGTGTTAAGTAAATTGTGTCCCGATATAATCAGTTGGTTCAGAAAGGACACACACGAAGAGGTCACGTGGACCAAGGCGTCAGGCTCACGAGATACTGGCTTGCCTATCATGGAGAGGTCAAGGTTCGAGTCTCTCTATGTGCACTGGGGGTGTATTTCCACATATGGTATTTCACTGTGTTCTTCCCATCGTCTCTACATACTTATGGAGGGGCACTTTCCATAAAAATATCATTATCATCCCTGTGTTCAAACGTATAAGCCAATAAAAGAGATAAATTTAAAGACCGTCAGTAAAACTGTTATGCTGAACATCTAATGAAACGAACTTGTAATTATTAACTAGTCTTTGACCCGGTTCGGTAGCCACGTGGTCTAACGCGCTACTCTCATGCTGGACTAGATTGCTGAAGACGGGGAGATTGGGGTTCGATCCCGGTTGGGCGCACTGAGGGTGGTTTTCCTAAACCCCTTTTCACCATCCCTCCACGCAAATGTGGATGCATTTCCTATAAGTTAAAACCTTTCTAATCCCTAACCCATTAGTGTAATTAGTACATAGGCGTATGACCCGAACGGGTAGTAAGACGCGGTGCTAAAAAAAATTAGTCTTTGTGCTTCCTACTAGAGTCCATTCGCCATAGGAGTGGTGATAACTGACAGCTAGCAGATGTAAACATGGCTAAAAGATAAATATAATTAAAAAAAATCGTTTGTTGTCAATGTTTTGACAGCCAAAAGTAACAACCAGATCATACGGTTCGGCGAATGGATACATGAGAGTAGTTATGGTAGCTTTTGATAACTGTCAGTTATCACCACTCCTATGGCGAGTGGACTATACTTTTCAGCTGTCCTCCGGATCAGGGCTTCTTCTTCTTATTATTATTATTATTATTAGCCCCACGTCTTACTACCCGTTCGGGTTATACGCTTAAGTACTAATTACGCTAATGGATTTAGGGATTGGGAAGGTTGAATTTAGAGGAAGCGAACCCGCATTTGCGTGGAGGGAGAGTGGAAAACCATTTAGGAAAAACCACCCCCAGTTTACCCGTTCGAGATTCGAACCTCGATCTCCCCGTCCTCGGCAGTCGAGCTCAACACGACTAGCGCGTTAGACAACTACGCCACCGGGGCGGGTCCTCAGGACTTCTTAAACTTTTTCCACTCTCGACCCTCTTTTTGCCCGAGAAATTTTTACGTGAACCCAGGTATATAGATGTAGGTATACAAATCAAACATTTACTGATAATAAATCATAAAAACATATTTTAAAACAATGTTTTGGTATACATATTATTTTACCATTACCCGCCTCCGTGGCATAGTTGGCTAACGCGCCAGTCGTGTTGAGCCAGACCATCGAGGACGGAGAGATCGAGGTTCGAATCTCGGTCGGGTGAACTGGGGGTGGTTTTTCCTAAATGGTTTTCCACTCTCCCTCCACGCGAATGCGGGTTCGCTTCCTCTAAATTCAACCTTCCCAATCCCTAAATCCATTAGCGTAATTAGTACTTAAGCGTATAACCCGAACGGGTAGTAAGACGCGGTGATTAAAAAAAAATATTTTACCATTTATTAAAAACAAAAATGAATGTACATAATAGTAAGATGAATGTGCTTGTTTATTTTTCCATTCTTGGCTGAATATTTGATTGTACGACGTTGAGCATCTTCAACATTTTTCAGAGTTGATCAATATTTTGATTTTATAATCGTCAACGCTGAGAACGTCGCTTCGCATGAATACGTAGTAAAAAAAATGGCAGAAATATGTTTAAGGTTATTTAAGAAATTGTTGGAGATTCTGTCCTAATTGCAAGCCATAATTCATTTAAGAATATTTTAGGAAACTCTTGGTTTTAAACCTGTGTCGCTTGATAGCTCGGCAAATTCTTCTTGAATTTTTAATGGCAAATGACTGAGGTTTTTGATTTTATTTGAGTATGAACCCAACTTGGTTTTATAGAATCAAATTTTGAAAGGAAGTATTTCTAAAAGCGTGTCTCAAGGCACTTCAGATGATCAATAATAACTCTTACAATTAAATTTTTGGGAAGGATATTTTCAATTTAAAAAAATCATCCGTAGCTGTAAACATTTCTAAATAGCTATTTTCCGCCCTATTCTTCCCTATGTTAGCTTTTTTAGTAACACTTTCAATTTGACCTTTTAACATAATTACGTTTGTTGTGTGTTCATAAGCAAGGCTGCAGAGAAGTCACGTGATGCAACACGGTCGAGTGGTGCCAGAAACCTCTAGGTTTGATTATGCGTTTGATTTTGAATTATTTTTTGTCTTTGCACGTTCAAAAACCTTTAAATGTTGCCAAATTTTTCGTGACCCCCACATTCAGTTACGCGGCCCCTCTTGGGGTCGTGACCCACAGTTTAAGAAGCCTTGCTTTAGATCTTTTACCACCACGAAGGTGGTATAAAGAGCATCAAGTATTGCGACTCAGGATAAGTAGGGAGTGGGTAAGATATCAAGGGACCTTACATATTTGTTTATATACGACCCCATTAACGTTGGCGTGAGCCAAACATTCTCTATTTTATCGACTAAATGAGCAAAGCTCAGCCACTTAACAATCCGGCGTGCTAATAATAGGAAGGAGACATGGCAGACTATAAATACAAGGGCACTGCAGGCAACACTGCAGGCAACACTGCAGTGCCGGCACTAACTTGCGGTAGTGCTTTACTTTATGAGAAATAATATTAGCAAATTGGCTTATTTTAACTGATTACATCAATAACGAATTACCTTAAAAACATTTAGAAATCCATTAAAAATATCATTTATTATTTAAATAGCTTGATAAAATAAATGGTCTATTAATTTTTAATTACTTAGTCAATTTTATTTCGTGTAAATTATCCAAAAAAGTTTCAAAACTATAGTTTAAGGGGATAGTAAACGCTTCATTAACCCTTTGAGTGCCAAGAGAAATGACAAAAAAATGTGCTAAAAGTGCCAAGCTATTTTCCTGAAAAATGCAGGAGTTTGTTTAAATTTTAATAACTCATTAGTCTATGAACTTCTTGCACTCAAATTTTTACATAAACTAGCTAACATGCTTGCCAATCCGATGATATAATTATACATATACTTTTTTAATTTTTAAATATAATAAAAAAATCACTAGCCAAAATATTTAAAAAAAATTTTTTACTGTTTTATTTAACATTAATTTTTAAGCATTGATAATTTAAATAGCTTGAAATAGAATAAATCACTGAAAAGAACATAAAAAACTGAGTAAATAACAAAGTTTACAAAAAAAACTAACTTTAGATTTGACGCTAAAATTGGGTTATGCATAGCAGCTGTTTCAGTGACCATCAACTTTAGCAGGGTTATAGTAAAATAGTCTAAAATAAATAATTGGGTTGGAATCAGAAGGGGACGGTGAGAGGACTTCAAAACTGGTACTTTTGCATAAATATGAAGAGGTTGGGGTGGATTATCCTGATCTTCAAAATTTATTTAATCCCTTTAGGAATAACTAGTATTCACACTCGTGTCATCAATGTCAGCTGCCACTCCCACTTGATCCGATCTTTCAATTTCTCTAGAATAAAATTCCTGTTCAGTTTCATTATTTACAAATTCAGAATCAGTGCTTTCAGAATGACAAACAAATTGATCACTCTGGGTTGAGCTGTCAATAAATATTGCAAGTGTTTCTGTGTCTTGAATCACAGCTTTCCTCTTAGTAGCCAAGTTTAAAAACAAGGCCAAAGCTAAAACTCATAAAGTGAAAAGTTATAAATTAATTTTCAGGTTCGATATATCGCAAAGACAAATAAAAGTAGCTTGAACATATGAGAATGCAGTAGAAATAAAATCTACTCTATCTGTTGACTTAATACTGAACTAAGAGCTCGAAAACATGGGATCGCTGTGAGCGACACTGGCAAGTTTAGCAGATATTTCGTGCATCGCTCTGAGCGACGTTGGCACTCAAAGGGTTAACTAAGATCTATCTGCATCGGTGGTCACGTAGTCTTAGACGTCACTATTGAATTAAAATGGACTACCGATAATGGGAAGACCGGGGTTTAAATCCTTGTCAGGTGTAATTCCTAAATATGTTCCCACTATTTTTCCACGCAAATGCGGGCACACTTAATCTAAATCCTATATTCCTTATCATTAACATATTGCCGTGAGTAATATATAGGCATATGACCCGAAAGGTTAGTGAGACGCCATGATTAAACAATATAAATATGTATACACTTTGTTACAGTAAAATACAGACCTAGATTATGGTTCTTAGCCATTACTTAACTAATTAACTCACTTCAGACAGCTCTAACATAATACTGATGGACCGCCAAGTTGAACAACCGGCTCATTTACTACATGTATGTATCTTAATTAAGTAGAATAAATTACCTCCTTCGGTGGCCTCATGGTCTAAGGTGTTATGCTCACAGTAGACTAAATTGCCAATGACGGTGAGATCAAGGTACATGTCTGAGTCGGGTGTATTGAGGTTTTTTCAAACTTGTTTTCCACTCTCCCTCCGCTGCAAACGTGGGTACACTTCATATAAATATAACCTTCCTCATATTTTTTATTTAGCACCGCGGGTTATACGCTTATGTACTAATTATGCTAATGTACTAGGAGTTGGGAGGGTTGAATTTAGAGGAAGTGAACCCACATTTGTGTGGAGGGCGAGTGGAAAACAATTTTGGAAAAACCACCCCCAGCTCACCCGACCGAGATTCGAACCTCGATCTCCCCGTTCTCTGCAGTATAGCTCAACACGACTAGCGCGTTAACTAACTGCGCTACCGAAACGGGTACCTTGTTAATTCCCAAAAACATTAACGTAATTAGTACATACGCATATAATCCGAACGGGTAGTAAGACGTGGTTCTAGAAAAAAAACAACTAGTTGAAGAGTATCGGGAAATTCAGCACACCTATGGACACTTTTGAGGTTACAAGTTATATTGGTAAATTTTTAGAATAGCTTTATTCCCCATTTCAACTTAAAGAGTTATATATATTTTTTAAAGTAATAAACTTACGGTGGTCAAGCTTGTCTCTCAAAATCCGCGCCTGGGATCACTCAGACAAAGGCGTGTGTTCGAATTCCGACTGGGAGTAATAAGAGTGGTATTTCATAAATGGTTCCAGCTTTTCCCTGCACAATGACGTGGCATGTGGGTACATTTAATTTAAATTCTACCTTCTTAATCTTTAATCTAACAGCATAATTAAAATGTGTATACTTCAAACTGATATAAATAAGTTGTAGCTTTTTTGTTGTTACATACACTTGCTACCATACCTTTGTGCAAAATCAGTTGATAACATTTATATACAGGATGTTCCGCTCGCTTTCGGTCCCAGAGATTCCCTTAGACCTTCAAACTAATGGATGCAATTGTTGTATGAGAAGAACTCAGGAGCCGAGAGCGAGTGAAACGCCCTCTATATTCAATACATTATTCACTTTAAAATAAAATTGTGTTTTGTGTACGTAATTTAATAAAATATATATAAGGGTTTTGAGGAAATAACAAATAATAAGTGCATTTTTATTTTAAAATTTAATTATCATTTCCTTTAGTACACTTTGTTTACTTGACAACATAACTATTGGTGACGTGCTATTTATTATTTAAATCCTTGGTCCCATGTAATATTAAAAGTCTAATACGTGTGACATTTTTATGTTGATTTCCTTCAACTTGGACGTGTAAAATCTACGTTTCCTTTGGTGACATTTTGAATTGAAAATACGATATTACTAACTACAATATCACTCTGCATATTCTAAAGCCAACAATCATTAAGAAATCTTCACTGAAACTACAATTCAAAAATGTCACATGTATTTATTGGCTTTAGGTATCCCAGTTAAGACCAGAAACCTTCAAACACTTTTCAATATAACATGGCCAAAACTAATTAAAAAACAAAATATGATCTAATCACACCACATTAAAGTTATTTTTAACACTCAAATTACAACAAGCAGGTAACATATTAGTGAATAAGTGAACTAAACATTGAGTGCATAGACTAATATGGAATATTATAACTTATATATTGGCTTAATATATCCGCTCCTTACAGTAGGTTTTATTGTTCTGTCATAATACTTTACTTTATGGAATGTGCTAATTGGATGACAATAAAGAAAGTGTAGATAGAGAATCAAAGGGAAAAGTTGAATATTATTCAGAAAGCTGTATCAAAAATTTATAATCATTGCATTCCAATATATTCTTAATCACTACTTCTAGTAAGGAAATACATATATGTACACAGCATTTTATTTTATTTACTAAACACGTGTTATGACAATGATTAAATTGGGTGCATTATATGCTGTTTGTTTACAAGCATATTCAATTGTACACACAGCTAAATTTGGTCTTCCCAAATACGTCTTTCTAATGTATGAATTATTATGATATTTGAGGCCAAATGCACAGCTAAATGCACGCATGCTGTGTGGGTTAACTTTTATTCTGGTGCATTCAAGACAAAAAAGCATACATTCATCAGGTATTATACAAATTTTAGTGGTTACTAGTGTAATTCTCACCATAATCTCACCAATATGCAATTAAAATCATACACATACATTTGCAATCTATTTTATAGTTACTTTATTATATATTAACAGTGCTCTATCAGTATTCCTTTTTATCGTGAGTTAAACTTTCTTTGTTTTATACATTATAACTATCTCAATGATCACATTTATGCATACAATATTATTATAATTGAGTCTGAAAATACATTAGCTATTGGTAAAATTAGATTCGACTAATATGTTTAAGAAAACATTGCAGTAATTGTTTACTTAATAATCATAATGAGCATAGTTTTTCTAACATTTTATGACTCATGTTTTAGAACATTATAATAATGTAATAATGTACATGAGTAGCAAACATTCAATTAGGGAATCTGGGTTGGTAGTAACGTGATTTTTTTTACATGTATTAAACAAACATATGAAAAGAATTCAATAGATTCGTGTAACTGTTTTTAAAATATTTAAACATTCCTTCTGTTACAAGTTAAGTCACGTTGGGCTATAAATACTTGTAATTGTACATAAGATGATTTTGTCATAATATATTTTAAACCAAACACACACATGGGTCGAAAAAATATTATTAGTACTCAAATCATTAAATATTGTAATAAATACAGCCATTCTTAATTTTTTACAAATTCAAATTTATGCATTAACCAATTCAGTATTACAATTTTACTGTTACTGATAAAAGATATAACATGTTTGTATTCATACTAATACACACGAATATATTGTACAAGCTAGACTAATTCACACCATACAAAATAGTCATAGACATAGCATAGCCTACACTACTTGGCCAAATGCTTCCAACAAGGTCCGTTTATGCACAATGGAAAATTAAACCTTATCCAAGTCGCTCCTAAACAAAAACGATATGATGAATAAATCACAGAGAAACACCGTTTTTCATCTAACGATGAGAACTATTTTTAAAATACAGTGACATTCTTTATATTTTATTAATAATCATTTTGTGGTTGTTTACAATACGTTGATAAGGATACACATCATTTCAACGCCAGACATATTCTATAATAGATATTTGAGTGATTTTCTTTTCTATCTATCTACATTATATCTTACACGTTTGCTTGGGATAGGTTTGTATTTTGACATTACATTTTTGAGCACTTTTATAAGTATTAGATTTGAACTTGCATTAATGTAGCATTGAAAGGTGATAAACTGTAATAAGTATGACTACACAAACATTATAACACAATTAATATAATTACACACCAAACAAAAAAATATGTGTTTTTGTTTGGAGTTTTGGCTCTTGTTATAAAGTAAATTGAATTATATCTATCTTATTTTGATTAAAGATAAAAAAAAATCCCGAATAGACAACTTAAATGTTTAGAAAACATAAAATATATTAATTATAACTAAAATTATTACATACAGTACATATAAAACATGATATTTCATCGCAGTAAAACGCATTGCACAAACGAAGCTTGATCTACGTTTCCTGGTGATGTAGCACTAGCTTGTATTATTAAAAGTTTCGAACATTGCTTTGACTGAGAAAAAAGCTGAGCCTATTTTTCAATTTGAAAATTAAAAGCCCTATTGTGACAAAGTGACACTTGACCGAACTGCAATAGATGACATATATTATGACTATGCAAAGTGACTCATATAATATGTAACATATGATTGAAACATTGCTCGGTGACAAAACAATACAGTCTAAAAAGATTCAAATTTGTGTATTTGGGCCAAACGTAATGGTTAAAGTGCTTTTTAGTAGCTCTTCATTTCAAACAATCGCTGAAACTAGTGGCGCACTCTTAAATTTATTTTGGAGGTTAGGGGTTTATTTACTGTGCTAATGCAATTATTTGTGTACTCTTTTTAATTTAAAATTTTAGGGGTATTTTTAATTTGTGTGGGATAAAGGGTACACTTCTTGAATATAATCATAAGCCCAGTCTTAAAATGTATCATATGTATTCTAAACATCTTCAGGGATCTATATAATAGTTGTACTTCACATGCTTTAAGTTTTTTATTTAAATCATCTGCAACTTTCAGGGCAAGTGATTAGTAATTACTCTCCCCATTTTGGTTGAGCCCCCGAGTCTAAGACACACATATATTCATAGCCAGAAGCGACAGCTTAAATTTTCCAATAGATTCTTATTTAAAATTATGTTTAATTAAAAATTATTCCAATTAATGTGATCTAATCTATGATAGGGCCACTCTACTATAATGCTATGCAAAAAAACAGAAATTGTCCAAGAAAATAAAACTTTTATTCTTTTTTTATCCAGGAAGACCTATGAAATATTAATAATAAAAAGGCACCAGCATTTTCTAAAAGACTTTCTCTTATTATGTTTATTTACACTAAATCAGTTCTTCATTTAGCTACAAAAAGGCACAATATCTTGTACCCAAATGCTAGAAGCGAATCACGAACCCAAATAAAAAAATACTGTTAAAATATGTCTTACTTTTTATTTTATAAAATAGCACTGCATATTCTAATGGAAATATAAAAGCTGGTTATTTATACTAGGAAAACTTTAAATGGATTTTCCTCTGCTTGAAAAAAAAAGATTTTTATTAATAATAAAATAAATTATACTATCTATGATAGATTAAAATTGTCCCTGCATTGATATTATGCTACTTGATCTCCAAGTTTTTTTTTAGCAAAATTCTTTAAGACACGACATTTAACTTTAATTTAAATTAAGCTTTATAGCCCAGCAATTCTCAAAGTTCTAAAACGTAATATTATTACAACTCTGAAAAACTATCTAATTTTTTTATTAAGGGTCACGTTTACAGTTTTTTTTTAACTATTTTAAACCAACGTTGCCATTTTGTGCGGTGTATATGTGACATAAGCCAAATTGAATCATAACTATATCAAGTAGAATACTACTCAGAATCGAAAATAAGTTTCAATTGGGTCAAAACACATATTTTATACCATTAATTGTATTTTACATTTCTAGTTTTCGTGTTGCATACAAACACTTTTATAAAAATAATATGGTGCAATTTTGAATTGGTTGTTTAAAGAAAAAGTTTCTACTCCATTTATTACATCGAACGGTCTATTTAAAAGAGAAAATAATATTGTTTAAAAACGTTCTCTAAAACAATTTTGAACACTTGAATGTTAACGATAAAAACAGCTATGAGAAACATTATATCTGATGTGAAGAGAAAGCGATTTATATCCTTCAGTTATTCATCTCATAAAACAGAAGTGATAATATTTCAAAACGAACTCCCCTAATGTATGCACACACACACACATTCCTCACACCACACCTAGGTAGAAGCAATATATTCAGCTGAGTACGGCGTATAGAGATATGAATAAGTGGGTCGGCGCTCCATTAAATCATCGTACACTACACAAGTCAACAATAGTCATTATCTTAACTAGAATGCTCTTGTTAATGAATGGAGAGAGAGGATGCTTTGCTTCAAAAAGTTTCCTTTGATGTTAAACTCTTTGAGATCTTAATATATCCCAGTTTTCACGTTCATCTATCTTTACCATCACATATATTCAAAATCGGTATTTTTGGAGATGTATTTTTTTACACTCCTTAGTCCTTCAGTAATGTCCAAAATATATTAATGAAAACTCCCAAAGATATAGATTCTTAAGTATTTCGATAATTATCTCTGTATTTTGAAAATAAAACAATAAATTGGATTCCATTAATGGAATATGTAAAGAGTAGATCAGGGAAGTTACGTATAAAATAAAATAATGGAATGTGTGTGGATGGCTACCTATTATTTTGTTTCCAACAATATAAAGAACATATTTTAAAGTATTTCAGTTTTTTGTGTTAAGTTTAAAAATATTTCGTACCTGTAGCGATGGAAAGGTCGACAAATTGTAAACGTAAAATTGTTATAAATGTACGTAAGCATGCAAATTAAAGACAAGCTTCCAATACCCTAATGGATATTTTGAACCAACTGATAATCATTTACTAGTACCTAATTTTTTTAAATTGGGTGTTTGTAGTGTTGTAAAATATATTTTCTACTCACAATTTACAAACTGACGGTGCACTAAGATTTCAAAAGGTTTGGTTCTAATGTCAGAGCTTAAAAAATTGTGTGGGATTTTATGAAAAAAACAACACAAATGTTATACATTATATTTTTATACATTACATCTTTATAACTGGATACTATTAAAAATATTGTTTAATTTATATACAAAATATTTAATCAAATGTTTCTGATAAATAAAACATCATTTGTGAAACGTGTATATTTTACGAACAACCTAACTAACAAACATATAAATGTTAAATTACAAATATTATTTAATATTGTAACTGGGAAATATTTTTGGTACAAGCCTATACAACTAATCGAAATACATCTTCAAATACATTGATCTGTTAAGTTCTAAAAAAGTGTATTTGGTCTAAAAGTGTAGACTTCGTGGGAATGGAACTTCAAAATCCAGGGAGACAATCCATTGGTCCAGATTTAAAAAAATATCGTTGGCCAATGAGATTGTTTTCCTGGAGCGTCCATGTTCTAGAGATTTCGATGGGAAGTTTTTAAATAGGCTGTTAAAGTAGATAAAGTCCTCAGTGCCACTACATTTATTTCTTTAGTAACATCACTCGTATTACCACTTTTTTATTTACTAACTCTATGGCATCAGAAACTCGAAAGTTAATTGCTGCACTTACAAAAGTACGCCACCTATCCCTATCCTAAGCTAGTTCTATCCAGTCCACCTCATTACACCCTATCACTTTCAGGTCCATTCTAACCTTATCCTCCCATCTGCGTCTAGGTCTTCCCAATGGCCTCTTCCCATTGAGTTTGCCAGTCAATACCCTGAACATGGTTCTAGAATCTCCCATGTCCTGGACTTGATTATCATAAACACCTTTAAAGAACAAGTATTAATTTAAATTTAAGAACCTTTTGTCTCGTCCTTCTAGGTTCACGATTCCGTTTGATACAATCGGCCAATATATTTTGTGTGATGGCTTTAGTTAATTATATTATTTGGTGAATTGCGTTAACGACTTATCTCCCTTGCGCAATGAATAGATTTAGAGTTTTAAGGTATAATCTACAGTGATTTAGAGTGTTAAGGTATAATCTACAGTGAACAATAAATTTATAGTATAGAAATATACTGTTTTATTTATGACAATAATTCATGCAAATTTAATTTGCTTAGGTGAGACAGCATTTAATGTGGTGAACGTGAAACAGCAGAAAACTGCGCAAATATAATAATATAAATCCACAACAGGTTACATCCACTGTACGATCAAATGAATTAAGATAGTTCAAATAAATATAATTAACTCCATGTCATCCCTCACTTCTCTTGTTACGCCGTTACGGTCATATACAGGCTGGCCGTAATATTAATAACGGCGGCTGTGGCCCGTTTGGGACGTAACCACATTCGTACACGCATGAACTAATGTTACTTTCTGTA
The DNA here is from genome assembly GCA_902155825.1 of Timema genevievae. Taxonomy (NCBI): domain Eukaryota; kingdom Metazoa; phylum Arthropoda; class Insecta; order Phasmatodea; family Timematidae; genus Timema; species Timema genevievae. The sequence continues at coordinate 33,533 of CABFWO010006151.1, forward strand.
GTTCTGTGTGGTTGGTATAGTTACTATAGTGCTTGTGGTTCGTTACTGTTTGATTCGATTGAAAGACTGCGATAAAAGGTTTAATTGTTACATCCTGTAAACTCAGGGGAAGTTATTGTGGATGGCAAATAATCAAACAAAACACTATCTAAGTAATTATATATTTCTGTTTATAATATATTCTTCAAATGAGGAATTCAAATGTGATAAAAGAATCGCGCAGATTCAAAAACCTCACTATGATATTAAAAGAAATATTTTTTTTCAAAATCAAGATTTAGGTCGAAAACAATTTAATTTGTTATAACAACATTATAACAGTTTGATATCGGCCTTATTTAGCAATCAATGTTCTAATAACTCTATTTTCATGAAATACTAATCGTTCAAATCCTCACAAGTATTTATTCCCGCGGGGTCGTGGGACAAAGGTCACGTGGAAAACGGATGCCATAACCTTTAGTATTTTATTTGTTGAAAATTACTGAACGGGAGTGGTTTTGATTGGGACATTTTTAATTACTAACTATGATTAAACATACGTCAAGCTCGTCTAGTCTGGTTTTTATGTGACCAGGGGTTCGGTGTTTGAATCCTGGAAAAGTATACTCAGGATGGTGTTTCCTAAATGGTTTTACACTCTCTATTTACGAAAATGCGGCACATATCCTCTAAATGTTATATATAATATAATATAACGTATACCTACTAGACATGTTATATATAATAATGTATTATATAACTATAATATAGCCTATAAAACATATAATATATACAATATAAATTATATAAAATATATTATATTCTATATGTAAAATATATTATATAATATATATTATATTTATACTTGTAACCCGAACGGATAGTAAGACGCGGAGAAAAAAATCATTAAAGTAAAGTTGCTGGGTTACAGTAAATAATGTATATTTTAATGCTCTTTAAGTATTTTTCCTAAACTTTTAATTACTGTACCTGTTCAATAAATTTTGATTTTGACACAGATCAAATACCTCTGTAGTTAAGAAGATTTTCTGGATTTTTTTTTTACAAATGAATCTTACCTGATTTCACACCACCTAAGGACTACATTATGATCCCACTGAGATTGGAACCAAAGTCTATCATACATAGTTTTGACCATCGCCTGAAATACAACCACTTGAAGTTATTGACCATGTCTGCGATCAGGATGTAGTTCAAAGCGTCCATAATTCCAAATCTCATTTCAAAATATTTTAACATCGACTTTTATTCAACAAGCTTCTTATCACCCAAATAAATTAAATTAATTAATTCTAATTGTAAGCTTCCATCAATATATTTGTGTTTGGTTCGAATAATTGTGATTAGGATGAAGATATATTATTATTTTCTGAAAACTATCAATATAAATGTAAATGGTTTCGAATCCAAGCTAGTCATGTGACCAAATATAATCGATCCGCCAGTTGAAGAGCCTTTTATGAAGGTTCAAAACGTTTATTCAGTAAAATGGTAAGAATAACCTTATCTGCAAATGTGTGTGCAAGAAAGTTATTCCTATCTGAATCCCAATGTAGCTCTACTAGTACCGTCAAATAGGGCGAAGGTGACCACTTTTAAACTTTAAACAGCTTTAAACAATACAAATTATTGAAAAAAAAAGAATATTATGATAAGAGTCTTGGTTTCAAATATATAAAAAACACCCCTTAGCTATTTTTTAGGTTGGTTAAAACATGAATAAATCAATTTTTAATTGATTTTATATTTTAAAAGATTTTTACTGAGTGTTGGGGTGAAGTTGACACATGGGTAAGTTGGTTGCAAACACTCTTTATATTACAGGATTTTTTAATGTATATTTTTACAAATATATATAGTTGTGAAATTAAAATATAAAACACTGAACGATTAAAATACTAACGAATATAACTTATTCAATTTATTAGAATTGTTTTAGACTCAGATTTATTCAGGAGAAACACTTTCATCTAAAATGCAGTGTCCCCCATTGTTAAGTTTATAAATAGGCAATAAATATATGCCCCACTTTGCATATGTCAACAATGATTGCACTATCTGAGTCTCTTTCAAATTGAAAAGAAATGTTTGACCACAATGGATTTTTTTCTTTTCGGCCATGTACATGGTTCACAAATGTTCCTTTGGGTATATTATTTATTTTACATGCCTCAGTCATTGTAGTTTTATCCTCAAATATAAATTAAATGCTTTTTCCATGTCATGTTCACTGTATTGGCACAATTTCTTACTAATAGGCTTCGGAATATATTTCATTGGCATCTTTAGCAGCGACAATGGTGGTAAGATTAGCTACCGGTAGGCAACAATATAAATTTTAGTTGGTTATATTTGAAGCGAAGGTCTATTTTGGCTGTCATAATCAAATTCAACTAGATTTATAGGTAATTTAATATTATGATCAATAAAATATGAAGAATAATAGGCCTATTGTTGTGTTAACTTGAAATTTATTGATATCTTATATTTTTCTTAAAAACATAACCTTTAAATTTCCAAAGCTTATTACAAAGCACTATAGTATGGATTTTAGATAATTTTTATCGACACTAATTATTAGCAGACTTCCAAATATTAATAAATTAATGTTTACCTTATTTTATTTAAAATTATTTAATTGTTTTAAACATCAATTCTTCAAAGTCATCAACACCACATGGAAAATCACAAGTGTTGCAGGCTGGTCAACTTCACCCCCATAAAGTGTACAACTTGCACAGTTATATATTTTTAGATAATATTTGGGTTAAAAATTATTGTTTCTTCTTGCTATCATATTAGTTGTGTTCAAAATTCTTGAGACATTGTTTTTTTATTGTAGAATTTTTTCTGTTTAAGCTATATATAAACATCCAGCATAAATACTTTTTCAGGGTTAAAACAATTATGCTAAAGTATTTTTTTATATAAACAAAATATTTCAGTTTAATTGTTTATAAGCATCCAAACTGGACTACAAATGTGATGAGATTCTATGTTAAAAAATTAAATTATTAATTAATTAATAATCATAATAAAGAAAATAAAAGAATTTGAAAAACTTGGTCAACTTCACCCCTGTGGTCATCTTCACCCCATTTGACGGTACGTATTAATTTTATACTCCATTGGATTCGTTTAGCAACTCTAAATTTTAACAGATGGTTTCAATTTTGACAAATGGAAGCAGAATATAGTATAATTTTGTCAATGTTAAGAACCCTACAATATTTTGATAAACTCACTAAAAGGTTCTTCAAGGCACGGGTAAGCTACATCAAGTATTAGAGTGCATATCCAGACACTACATTAGAACCATTTTAGTTCAGATTTTAGCCACGAGATAGCGGTGATGATGTATAAATAATAGATGGCAGAACTATAGATGAATATGACGGTGTATTTATATTCCTGTGACGTTTACTTGTCGAGCTATAAACGAAAGAGTGGGCCCTCCACTGTTACTTGAAGGCATTCGTTGATTGGCCTACAATACGTCTTCAGGGGCCGTATCTCGTGACGTCACTGGCCATTGTTGCATTCACTCCTCCTCGGATCCGTCTGGCAGGAGATTGGCCTTGTCACCCGCCTGAAGGTCAGAGGAGATTTTCTGGAACAAACCAACAGTGAGGTATAATGTTTATATAGATACATTTTACCTTTATTACAGAATAGTTTTCATATGGAGATCTGGCAGATTGAAAAGTTACTAGATATACCTTCAAGTATTCATACGTCAAGTCATGTGATCTGAAGCTGTTACTAATGATAGATACTATCAACACCTATTCAATAACACTAATAATATTATATAAAAGGATATAAGTTTTGATCGAAAAAAAGTTTTTATTTTCTAAAGAGAACTTCCCAAGGAAATTTGACTGTAGATGGGATTTATTGAATATAACTATCTTTATTTTGTTCATGATTTAAAACGGTGAGCCAGTGAGCAAAGGCGCCAGTCTAGTCTTGTCTTGTCTGGTGTGTCAGTAACGGGGAGGTGGGAATTCGAATCCCTGATGGATAAAACACTACAAATCTTTCTATCTAAACTATTTACTATCCCCCCTAGGAGTAATTGCGGGCATAATTCCTTTCAATTCTACCTTCTTGTCCCTAGCGCATTAGTGTAAATATGCGAAGATATATGTGGCGAGAATACTCAACAGGCTACTGGAACGGAGAATATAAAGTGTGATGGAAGAAGAGCAATTTGGATTCAGAAAAGGAAAAGGAACCAGAGATGCCATCGGGATGCTGAGAATAATTTCAGAGAGAGTGCTGGAAGTCAAGGAAGAGCTCTGCATTGGTTTCATCGACTGGCAAAAAGCATTCAATATAGTGGAAGGAAGAAAATGATGGAAGTACTCAAGAAGATCAGCATCAAATGAAGGGACAAAAGGCTGATTGCAAACCTGTACCTGGAACAGCGAGTGAAGGTGAGGCTGAATGATGGAGAGACCAACAGTGTAGCGATAGGAAGAGGAGTGAGACAGGGATGTTGTTTGTTACCCAGTCTGTTCAACTTGTATAGAGAGACCAACAGTGTAGAGATAGGAA
>CABFWO010006152.1:6795-30648 GCA_902155825.1 Timema genevievae
AAAAAAAAAAAAAAAAAAAAAACGCAGTAGAAAATAAAGTTAAAAGAATTTCAGAAATTTGAAAGAATCTACAACAGATAATCTCAGTTTAACGGATTATACAACTTTAATTTATAATGTTATTGAAGCAGTGAGCCCGTTTTATGAAAAAAATGACCACAGCAGAATTTACGTTGGTGAAAAAGATTATGTCTCCATTCATCTAGAGGGTGAGGGTAGAGTTCACAAGCAAAAGAGCTCATTGTTATGCAATATAAAAAAGCTGTACAGTGAGTTTGTGAAAGTGAATACAGCATTCAAAATAGGATTTTCCACATTTGCAGAACTCTAGCCAAAGTGGTGTTTGCTCGATGGTTCGAGTGGTACACATGCAGTTTGTGTTTGTTCCATTCATGAGAATGTTAAATTAACGTTTAGTGGTGCCAAACTGAATGTCACTTATAATTAACTGCTTGAAAGTGGGTTGTGATATCAGCAGTGAAGAATGTATGTTCAGCAAGTGTGACACGTGTCCTAGCGGAAGTTACTCCAGAATTTCAGCGATGACGACCTGGACGTAAAGTACCAACAATAGGTTACAATTGATAGATGGAATTTACTTTCAATAGTTCAACGCTATGATGAATTTATTCAAAGCTTAATGGACAGTACGAAAATCTCAAGAAGCATCAAGCTCAGTATTTAAATAAATGAAAAGAAGAACTTAGTTGTTATGAATATGTGGTAATACGATACTTTTCAGAAAACTATACATTTATTGTACAAAACGAAATACAAAGTTACCACTGGGTAAATCTACAAGCCACATTGCATTCACTTCTGGTATATTTATTAAAAAATGGTGAAATAAGATCAAAAAGTTTTATTTCCGATTACTTGAAATGCACTGTCAGTGCTGTTTACAGTTTTCAAAAGAACCTAGTTCAAAATTTCAAAATATTCTAAAAATTAATTCTAATCTGAAAAAAAAAAAGTAATATTTTCTTATAAAATAAAAGAATCGAAAAAACTTTTATAATCTGTGTCATTATAAGAATGATTATGGTGTTGATGATGAATAGCACTTTTTTGCTACATCGCATAGCAAAGGGCCTTGTGATGGTATTGGTGGTACTGTGAAATGTTTAGTCGCTAAAGCCAGCTTACAGTGAGCATGTGACAATCCCATACCAACATTGGGTGAAATGTACTCCTTCTGCACTCAAAATATTAAAAGTATAACTTTTTATCCTAATTGATAGTTCTGTCATCATAAATACTGAGACTGACCTATCATCTAGCATTTATTGATACTGAAGCTATACCTGGTACAAGAGAAAAACATGTTTTGTTCCACTGGATGAATACAAGATTTCCACAGCTTTGGTTTCCGGAACAGCGTTTCATGATAATTTTGTTATATCAAAAACTTTCTTAGAACCAACAGAGAGACCATAACCTAAAGTAAATGATTATTTTGACGTGTGTATGATGGAAAATGGTGGCTTGGAGTTGTAAAAGAGACAAATGAGGATCAAGATGATTGTTATATGCAATTTTTTCACCCTCATGGACCTGGTACAGCCTTCAAGTTAACACAGAATGACTTTGCATGTGTTTGTTGGAATTACATTTTAAGGATCCTCTCACATATGGAACTAACACCACCAACCGGACAAGACCACAACATAAAAGAAGCGATAAGCACCAAAATATCAGAAGCCTTTTCATCATGAAAACATCATGAAAATGAATACATTCTGTACGGATGTTAGTAGCTGCAATTTAATTTTACACTAATACAGCTGTCCATATCACTTGAATGAACTAATAATTCTAGTTAGCCCTAAACATCAAGCTTTAGAAATAAATTTTATTTTAAATAAATGTGTTCTAAAATGAAACTATATGGTCAAGTAGTTAGTTTAAACATATTTTAATGCATCTTTGTCTATTGCAATACAAAATTAAAGCCTCAGCCATGTTATACTTAACATTTCTTCTGTATCAGTACTGATCGCTACAGATCGTTCAAAATGAAAAAAAAGTGGCAAATTGATTCCCCCCCCCCCTCTTAAAAACTAGGCTAAACACCATAATTAAATTTGGTGGTGATGATCACACTAACAGAGGCAACCTATAAAAAAATTTACAGATTTTTAACTTTATTTCTTTTTTAGATATGTCAACTGAACTTTGGATTCCTTTGATAACACTAATCTTTGTATCACAAATGATGAAAAGTCCTTCATCGGCACTAAATTCATAAGACATAATATAATACATAATAACATCATATTTCTAACACTGTTGGATTGTTTGTATACTTTTTAATATTCAATATAAAGCTAGTCAGACAAGTGAAACTCATACATTCATTAAGCAAATTATAATAATTAGTTGAGAAATAGGTAAAAAATCAATCATAAAAGTGATAGAGTAGAGTATTTTCTTAAGGTCCAAATGACTATCGGAAGGAAAATATCATGGTACAGCACAACTACACAAACTTTCTCATGTTGTGTATTATAGCTTTGAAGAGGATTTTCAAAAATAGGCTTTTGGTAAGCTACCCTTAAATAAAATGTAATCATAAAAACAAACACATCATCTTGTTAATCACAATAATCACTCTTTATATATATATATTCTAAATCAAATTGTTCAAATATATTTGAGCAAATTAAAATTTTTAAATATAAATTATTTGTTAACTACCCAAAAAATTATTCTTTATTTTTTTAAATAAAATGTATTATTATTTATTGTGAAAAAAATTCACATAATCCTATTTTTAATTCAATCTTCAAGGTAAATTTCATAAACATTTAAATTTTCTATAATTGGTTGTGAGTAAACTACCCTTGAATTAATTTATTTTGGTTGGATAAAGATAGATTTAGTATTGTGTAAAATTGTCTTTAAATAAAAATTTTGAACCAAATCGCCAAAGCAATTTTTTAAAAATACTTAAAATAAAAAAAGGTCATCAGTAAACTACCCAAAACAAAATTTTCCTCCCAAAACAAGTATACAGCGTTATTTGTCATAATCTTGTAAAACACTCCACAGATATACATTTTAGGCAAAATCCGTATAACCATTTTCAAAATAATTCAAATTTTCAAAAATCATTCCTCAGTAAAAAACCCTTTACCAAATTTTTACCCTGAACAAAGTATACAGGATTAACTGTCATATCAAACACTCCCAAAATACCCATTTGGAACCATATCGTTAGAGCCATTTGGAAAATATTTAAGGTTTTTGAAAAATCAGTCATCAGTAAACTACTCAACAAATTTTTGTCCTAAAACCATTTGCATAGTAAGTTACTATTTGTCATGTCAAACAAATCATAGATGCATTTTAAACAAAATCGTTTGAGCCATTTTTGAAAAATTTGTAATTAAAAAAATTAGTAGGCCTAGTCAGTAAACTTGCCTTAATTTAAGAGCTAGGATAAAAAAAAAAGTGTTTGTGGTATAGCCCTATAAAATCTAAATATCAAGTTTGAACAAAATCGATCAAACCGTTTTGGATTTGTGGTCAGGGATAGACAGACAGACATGAGGAAACAGAATTTTTAAATCCATTTTCTTTGGGTTTGTGTTCACATAAAACTTAAAAATTTGTCATAATCTCTATATCGATTTTTTTCATGATCAAATACTTTCTCTTGATTTGAGAAAGTAAAAAGAGTGGAGAAAAATATTGTAAAAGATTGAAGGGATCATTGTCACTCACTCAGCTCTCTCCATCTTGTGGTTTACTGGGGTCACCCATTAGTTGCGTAATCCTACACTGTCTCTGCTGGGAGGACATCATTATGTGTTCTGCTATTTAATGTTGTTTCTACAATAGGTAAGAGTCGAAACAAGACATTTCAAGAAATAAACATTTCCTCTATAATTTTACAACTATCAATTCGGTACCATTAACTTAATACAATTAATGTGTATAGTTAGATTTAAATTTTTTTTCTTTGTAACAACATTGTGTAGGGAGGGCTACTACAAAAGTGAGAGAAAAAAAAGTAGGCTATATGATTAAAAATGTTATTTTATCACTTTTAAACTGCATGTGCAATAAAAATTATTTGTCTTTAACATATTATAAATATTTCATTGTGTACACCTCAAGAATTACTGGTTATAGTAGATTTCAGCCTCATACATTAACTACTTTTCATTAATAATGGTATGTAAAAAACATAAAACATCAAGTTTGACTTCTTATAGCTCGTGATGTAATGATTTGAAATCATTGAATCACTATTAATATATTATAATTATACACGGGTTAAAGTTGTGCAATACAATTTTGATGGTCAAATAACCTTGGGTAAATATGTGCGTGCGGATCGAAATAAAAGTATCAATGGCAGTGAAAGGCTCAGTTGCTAGTTATAAGTTTGATAGTTCAAGTCATGCTATAAATCAATGTATTGTGATTGTAATTAATCTACACTTTATCTATATTCTGAACATTTTCTCAAAAAGTTGTTTTATTTTATTTTATTGATCAGCTGACTGCTTGGAGGTTGCTCCTTTCTGTAGACAACTTTCTTTCGAAGTGTTTTATTGGACATAATCTCCGAATGTCTCTTTGATTGGCATGGTCACATGGTTAAAGATATGGATAGTGTGGATGAAAATAAAATTTATATACAGACTATGGATACAGAGTCTGTAGAAGGGGCTTTACATCAAAACACTTTTATATACTGCCATCTTTGCATCTTTCGATACTACAATAGTTCATTCTTTGCAATAGTCCACATACATCCAACTACTCTCCGAGATAAATCCACCCGTCTGTCGATTTCACCATCTAGCCTTACATTTTTACAGAACATTCCTCCCAGATACACACAATCATTCACTTGGTCTAACAGTTTTCAATTTATACTAAGCTGACAATCATTTCCTAATCCATCCTTATCAAAAACTATCACCTTGGTTCTGGAGACATTTATTCGAAGATCCATTCTGCCAGTTGCCACATTCAAATGAGTTAATGCATTCTGTAAGTCACTTTCATGATCAACCATTAATATGACATCACCCACTCAGGGGCGGCCCAAGGTAAATTTCGTGCCCGGGCGGGATTGCTTTTTGGCAGCCCCCTATATAACTGGTGGATAAGATAGTCCATTCACCATAGGAATGGTGGTACCTGACAGTGAGCAAAAGCTACCAGATATACTCCCATGAAGCCATTCGCTAGACCATATGACCCACAAAACCATACCGGTAATATGTTAATTTGTTGTCACTTTTGGCTATCACATAAACAATTTTATATTTTAGTTATGTTTTTCTTTTGATCATTCTTTAAAGCTTCTGCTAGCTATCAGCTATCACATTTCCCATGGTGAATGGACTTTGGGAAAATGTGAAAATAATCCCCAAACCTAACGTAGCCTGGGTGTGATAGGAAAATAATATGAAGCGAAACTACACAAATGTTAACCATAGGCCTATGCTAAAGTTTCACTTTGAGATTGTACAAAAAACGCCTAGGATTACAAATAACAAAAATGACTAGGATTACAATCTAACCATAAGAACCTATTTTGTAGACAATGTTTTCTTATATTTATTATTATAAGTTTAAACACTTTGATATTATGAACAGTTTACGTTATAATTGCAAAAAAAAAAAAGTTTTAGGGTGCCATTTTTCCAAGGTTGCAGATGTAAAATAGCCTTTATAGAGTGACATTAAATTCTAATTTACTGCCCAAAAAATTATACAAATATGTAAAATTTCATTTTAGTATCAAAAAGTGAACGATTTTTATGCTAACCAACTCCACTATTACACCTAGGTTATTTTAGGTTTGAAGATTATTTTAATATCGCACCCAGGCTACATTAGGTTAGGTTTATCCCTGTTTTGCACCTCCCTCGAGCCGGCGCCCCGGGCAACTGCCCGGTTCGCACAGCCCTTAAGACTCCCCAGCACCCACTTTAGTGGCCCCATGGTCAAATGCGTGACTCTCACAGTAGACTAGACTGCCGATGACGAGGAGATCAAGGTTTGAATCTTGGTTGGGTGTATTGAGGGTGGTTTTCCCAAAATGGTTTTCCACTTTTCCTTCAATGCAAATGTGGGTACACTTCTTATAAATATAACCTTCCTAATCCCTAAATCCATTAGCATAATTATTACATAGGTGTAGGCTATAACCCAAACAGGTAATAAGACACAGTGCTAAAAAAAAGTAATTGCATATAACAGCACATTCACATTCAAATTGTTCATTTGTAAACCATGAAAACATTAAACAACTATGGGGACAGAACACAACCTTGTCTAACACACAATTCAATGCTAAACCATTCGTTCAAAGCGCCACCCACCCTATCACACTCTTTATTTCCTTCATACACCATTATAATAGGCATTTACTAACCATCCATCCACACCAAAATTTCTAAGAAAATTCAATAACATGCTCCTACTCATCAGAGCATACGCTTTCTCCAGATCGACAAATGAACAATAAACATTCTTTCTTACTGCCGTACATTTCTCGATCACGTGTTGCAATGCAGATATCTGGTCCATACATCCTCTACCCGGCATGAAACCACATTGTACACCCCAAACTTTGCCCGCAGTTTTGGAACCCAACATAGCCTAAAATGATTATATATATTTTAGCACATTTTATTATCTGTTCGGGCGCGTATGTGCTAATAACGCCAATGATTTTAAAAATATGTATTATTATTTATTATAGTTAGAGGAAGTGTACCTACATTTACGGGGAGGGAGAATGGAAAGCCAATATAGAAAAGTCACATTCAGTAGTCCTACACCCGACCGAAATTCGAATCTAGATCTCCTAATCATCGGCAGTCTTGGCCATTGCCAGAATGAAGCCTAAGCCCACACACCAAAATTCGTCTCAAAATTACTATTCATACTAATAAAAATCACCAGTGATACTTTAATCAAATGAATATATGTGAATAATTTCTATTTACCCGTCTTTTCATGGTTGGAATCAGTCTAGAAATAATCAAAAATTCCTAAAAATGGTTTTGAGCACAATAACTTTAATAAGAGTTTAACCGTTTGAGAATTGTAATGGCGTCGCGTGGCTTCACTTTAATCCTTCCTTAATCTCAAGACTACATAATATGTGCGAAATTTTAGATTTTGTTTCGCGCTAATAATTAGCTAGAGCGCTATGGTGCTTGTTCCTCCAAGCTATGCTTCCAGTATTTAGTTGTCATTGACCGTGGTGAAGTTAAGAAGTAACATCGTCGCGCTTTTGTCAAGCGAAGGTCAACACACTCATGTACGTACGTAAAATTTATGCATGATTAGTATTACTATTTAATATCTATACGTAATACTTTTGCATGATTAGTGTTACCGCCATATTTAATTATTGTTAGTACTACATTAATTTTATTTTATAAAATGAAAGTATTTATTTTTTCCTTTTATTCTCAGAATTAAGATGGAAGGACCCAATGTTGAGGATACCTATTGTGAGACTTTTGGAGGAAGATACATGTGAATCAGATGAGGATAACACTGAAAATTAATTGAAAGAGGAAGAGTTTGACGACAAGGACACCGCTAGTGATTACGTTCCTGATTCTGAAGAGAAGATCCGGACGAAGATATAATTGAAGATATAAGAAGACTGGAAGTAACTACGCAGCTTGGAAAGTAAAGAAAGACTACGTTGAAGGATGAAGGAGTTGGAAGGCAGGAGAGACCTGAATCGAATGAAAGTTCGATTATTTTGTTTCAAGATGCTGCTGAGGTTATAGGAAAAAATAAGATTCGTGTGTAAAGCTGTACCGCACACTTCAAAAAGAAAATTGCTAGCTAAAAATAGCATTCATATTCAACATGAACCAGTTGGAGAAGCTCGAAACAGCAACGAACCAATTGAATGTTTCAAAAACTTTTTTACAGATGAAATAATGATCTTAATACTAAAACATACGAACGAGGAAATACGTCGTCAACGAGAAAATTATAAAATACAGAATAAATCTACTCTTTATTATGTGGCTATGAATTAACTTTAGGCTCTATTTTGGATGATAATTTTAGCTGCCGCAACTAAAAATAATCATTGGACTACCAACCTTCTTTTCGACACCGCATATTCAAGACCGATATACGTCGGGACAATGTCAAAAGAAAGATTTAATATTTGACTAAATTATCCAAGATTTGACGATAAAGAGACTAGGTGATAGAGAAGAGTAGAAAATAAATCGGCTAATATTTCACAAATCTGAGAAGCACTTGTCGAAAATTGTAAAAAAAAATATATTTTTTACAAATTTTTGTCTTTTTTTAACTGTTGGTGAACAATTAGTGGCATTTTGGGGGTGTTGTTAATTTATAATGTACATTCCTTCAAAACCAAATAAGCACGCTACTAAAATAATAATACTCTGTGACAATTCTTCAAAATATAATGATATATGCTGCAAGACCTTACCTTGGAAAAGGAACCGGGACACCTAACGAACACGCAGCAAATTATTTTGTAAAATAGTTGATAACTTCTGTAAAGGGAAGTGATAGGAACCTTACAATAGATAATTGGTACACGAATATTCATTTAGAAGAGAATCTTTTACGTGAAAATTAACTGACAGTAACAGGAACCTATTAGTTTTATCAGCTTATGAGGATGCATCAGTAAATTATCAGTAAAAATAAACCCCCGCAAATAATCTTAGATTATAACAAAACAAAAGAAGGTGTCAATTCATTCGACCAGTTGTGTCACAACACAAACTACGGAAGAAAAACTAAAAGATGGACACTGTGATATTTCTTTTTTATATGATCAATATAGCGCGCATAAATGCTATTGTTGTGCACACACACAATTATATTCGTCACAACAATTATGGTAAAAAAAACAAGTTCCGAGATTAGAATTTTCGCTAGCATTACATCGCCAGTTATGTGAGCCGTGGCAAAAAGAACAGATGTTTATTACAAATCTTGTTATTTACGACAAACAATCAGTGAAATTTTGGAATAAAAAAATCAGACAGTTCTCATAATCAAGCTAATTACCAAGTAGTAACCCAAAAAGGAGAGAGAAAATATTTCTCATATTCAAAGAGAAGGCACACTAATACTTATTGTTTGAAATGCAATAAACCTGTTTGTGATGTGATAGGAAAATAATATGAAGCGAAACTACACAAATGTTAACCATAGGCCTATGCTAAAGTTTCACTTTGAGATTGTACAAAAATGCCTAGGATTACAAATAACAAAAACGGCTAGGATTACAAATAAAACCATAAGAACCTATTTTGTAGACAATGTTTTCTTATATTTATTATTATAAGTTTAAACACTTTAATATTATGAACAGTTTACGTTGTAATTGCAAAAAAAAAAAAGTTTTAGGGCGCCATTTTTTCAAGGTTACAAATGTAAAATAGCCTTTATAGAGTGACACTAAATTCTAATTTACTTCCCAAAAAATTATACAAATATGTAAAGCTACCCGGTTCGCACAGCCCTTAAGACGCCCCAGCATCCACTTTAGTGGCCCCATGGTCTAATGCGTGACTCTCACTGTAGACTAGGCTGCCGATGACGAGGAGATCAAGGTTTGAATCTTGGTTGGGTGTATTGAGGGTGGTTTTCCCAAAATGGTTTTCCACTTTTCCTTCATGCAAATGTGGGTACACTTCTTATAAATATAACCTTCCTAATCCCTTAAGCCATTAGCATAACAGGTAATAAGACACAGTGCTAAAAAAAGTAATTGCATATAACAGCACATTCACATTCAAATTGTTCATTTGTAAACCATGAAAATATTAAACAACTAAGGGGACGGAACACAACCTTGTCTAACACACAATTCAATGCTAAACCATTCGTTTAAAGCGCCACCCACCCTATCACACTCTTTATTTCCTTCATACAACATTATAATAGGCATTTACTAACCATCCATCCACACCAAAATTTCTAAGAAAATTCAATAACATGCCCCTACTCATCAGATCATACGCTTTCTCCAGATCGACAAATGCACAATAAACTTTCTTTCTTACTGCCGTACATTTCTCGATCACGTGATGCAATACAGATATCTGGTCTATGCGTCCTCTACCCGGCATGAAACCACATTGTACAACCCAAACTTTGCCCGCAGTTTTGGAACCAAACATTAGCCTAAAATGATTATATATATTTTAACACAACATTTTATTATCTGTTCGGGCGCGTATGTGCTAATAACGCCAATGATTTTAGAAATATTTATTTTATTTATTATAGTTAGAGGAAGTTTACCCACATTTGCGGGGAGGGAGAATGGAAAGCCAATATAGAAAAGTCACATTCAGTAGTCCTACACCCGACCGAAATTCGAATCTAGATCTCCTAGTTATCGGCAGTCTTGGCCATTGCCAGAATAAAGCCTAAGCCTACACACCAAAATTCGTCTCAAAATTACTATTCATACTAATAAAAATCACCAGTGATACTTTAATCAAATTAATATATGTGAATAATTTGTATTTACCCGTCTTTTCATGCTTATAATCAGTCTAGAAATAATCCAAAATTCCTAAGAATGGTTTTGAGCCATTGCCAGAATGAGGCCTAAGCCCACACACCAAAATTCGTCTCAAAATTACTATTCATACTAATAAAAATCACCAGTGATACTTTAATCAAATGAATATATGTGAATAATTTGTATTTACCCGTCTTTTCATGGTTTGAAATCAGTCTAGAAATAATCCTAATTTCCTAAGAATGGTTTTTATTACGAGAACTTTCAGAGTTGAACCGTTTGAGAATTGCAATGGCGTCGAGAAGCGCGAATTCGCTTTAATCCTTAGTTAATCGCTACAATACGTAATATGTGTGAATAGTCAGATTTTGTTTCGCGCGAATTATTAAATAGATCGCTATTGTGTAGATTTCTCCAAGCTATCCTTCCAGCATTTAGTTGTCATTGAGACGTGGTGAAGTTAAGAAGTAGACCTAACATTGTCATTTGTCGCGCTTTTGTCAAGCGAAGGTCAACACACTCATGTACGTACGTAAAATTTATGCATGATTAGTATTACTATTTAATACTGATAATTTTAAATAAAGGGAATTAAACTTGTTAATAGGTTAAGATTAATTTACTTTATAAAATACTTAATTTTAATTTAAAAGTATTTTAATCAGTATAATTAATCTATACGTAATACTTTCGCATGATTAGTGTTACCGCCGTATTTAATTATTGTTAGTACTACATTAATTTATTTTATAAAATGAAAGTATTTATTTTTTCCTTGTATTCTCAGAATTAAGATGGAAGGACCCAATGTTGAGGATAAGAAGAGTGGAAGTAACTACGCAGCTTGGAAAGTAAAGAAAGACTACGTTGAAGGATGAAGGAGTTGGAAGGCAGGAGAGAATTGAATCGAATGAAAGTTCGATTATTTTGTTTCAAGATGCTGCTGAGGTTATAGGAAAAAAATAAGATTCGTGTGTAAAGCTGTACCGCACACTTCAAAAGGAAAATTGCCAGATAAAAATAGCATTCATATTCAACATGAACCAATTGGTGAAGCTCGAAACAGCAAAGAACCAATTGAATGCTTGAAAAAAAAAATTTTACAGTTGAAATAATGATCTTAATACTATAACATACGAACGAGGAAATATGTCGTCAACGAGAAAATTATAAAATACAGAATAAATCTACTCTTTATTTTGTGTCTATGAATCAACTCTAAGCTCTATTTTGGTGTTAATTTTAGCTGCCGCAACTAAAAATAATCATTGGACTGCAAACCTTTCCATCGACACCACATATTCAGGACCGAGATACGTCGGGACAATGTCAAAAGAAAGATTTAATATTTGACTAAATTATCCAAGATTTGACGATAAAGAGACTAGGTGTTAGAGAAGAGTAGAAAATAAATCGGCTAATATTTCACAAATCTGGGAAGCACTTCTCGAAAATTGTAAAAAAAAATTATTTTTTTTTACAAATTTTCGTCTTATTTTAACTGTTGGTGAACAATTAGTGGCATTTTGGGGGCGTTGTTAATTTATAATGTACATTCCCTCAAAACCAAATAAGCACGGTATTAAAATAATAATACTCTGTGACAATTCTTCAAAATATAATGATATATGCAGCAAGACCTTACCTTGGAAAAGGAACCGGGCCACCTAACGAACACGCAGCAAATTATTTTGTAAAATAGTTGATAACTTCTGTAAAGGGAAGTTATAGGAAATTTACTATAGACAATTATTGGTACACGAATATTAATTTAGAAGAGAATCTTTTACGTGAAAATAAACTGACAGTAACAGGAACCTATTCGTTTCATCAGCTTATGAGGATACATCAGTAAATTATCAGTAAAAATACACCCCCGCAAATAATCTTAGATTATAACAAAACAAAAGAAGGTGTCAATTCATTCGACCAGTTGTGTCACAACACAAACTACGGAAGAAAAACTAAAAGATGGACACTGTGATATTTCTTTTTTATATGATCAATATAGCGCGCATAAATGCTATTGTTGTGCACACACACAATTATATTCGTCACAACAATTATGGTAAAAAAAACAAGTTCCGAGATTAGAATTTTCGCTAGCATTACATCGCCAGTTATGTGAGCCGTGGCAAAAAGAACAGATGTTTATTACAAATCTTGTTATTTACGACAAACAATCAGTGAAATTTTGGAATAAAAAAATCAGACAGTTCTCATAATCAAGCTAATTACCAAGTAGTAACCCAAAAAGGAGAGAGAAAATATTTCTCATATTCAAAGAGAAGGCACACTAATACTTATTGTTTGAAATGCAATAAACCTGTTTGTGAGGGAGCATCAACGTAAAATTTGCCAGACTTGTTACAAATAGTTTTATGTAGCCTAAAAGACATTGAAAAAAATATATTTGTATCTTTCTTCTAGAGGTGTACCGATCCAATAAAACCAATTACCGATTCCTTAAAATAATTGTTCATGCAACGATTATTTACACCGATTAGTCCCAACTATCGATTATTTATTAATAACGATTTAGAAATATTCTTAAGAGAAAAATAACCATTAATGTAATTAGTACAAAAAGATTTTATATAAAAATTAACAGTTAAAGTTTTCAGTAATATTCATTATTTTTGTAGTAAAGAGAAATATGAAATTATAATATAAGGAACGGAATTAAATGTTACATTTACTTAAATTGATTGGTATAACTTCTTTGGTCAATTTAATTAAGATAAAAATAAGAAACATAACGTGCAAGATAATTTATTTAATGAAAGACCAAAATTTATCATTAATTATGAAATCAATTAAAACAGGTACAATAACACTTATAAAAAGTCATCAGTAAGATTTTTACAATAATAATGTTCTGGAATTATTAAATTAACAGATAAACAAGGAAAGAATAATAATCTGTGATGATTACAATATTTTAAGTAATAGCAAGTTATAGGATTGGCTAATAAACACATTGACTAGTGGATAAATTGGCAATTTGACTAGATTGGAGTTATTAATACCTTAAAAACTTTTATAAGCATTAATAAATTTTAATAACTTTGACATAAAATATTTATGAAAGGTTTGACTTATCAAAAATAATAGGTAAATTGGTATGCCATCAATAATGCACTTATTAGTTGAATTAATTATATAAACTGGTAAATTGTTTGAAAACAAGTTAACAACGAAAAACGTGTTCTGTAATAATTAAAATATTTTAAGCAGTGACAGTATAAAAATGACTAATAGGTTAATTAATTTGAATTGTTATTGATGTACCTTATACATGTGAATAAGAAAATTAACAATATAAAATATCAACATAAAACATATTAAAAAAAGTTATAACATAAAAAGTAACTTATGGTGACCTGATGGTCTAGGGGTAAGGTGTCAGACTTCTGTGCTGAGGGTCCGGAGCTCAATCCTCGGTCCCAGTGTAAGCGGAAAACATTAGTCCAGGATATTATTAGTCTGAATGCAAGGAGGACTCTAGTACAACATCGGCACGCACTCAAAAGAACGGCATCTCTTTGACACCTATCAGCGGTCTAATAATCTCATTGTTGAATAGGACATTCGTGTTCAAAGATATTAGTCTTATACCCTGATTTTGGTTAGACAACCAATAGAGAAAATCAAAACATATTTCTTTGCGGCCAACATTGATAACATGTTCTTATATTATTTGTGTTATTTGATAGGTATTGATAATATCTATCAAAAAGTAACATTGTTTTAGTAACTTTAGTAACTATCTTCTATTGTTCTTCCTACAAAAATCATACTAAATTTTATTAAACCTCTCACAACTTAGTTATTTGCCAAAGCCTTCACCGCATAAACACCAGTATTTTTAAAATCCTATCTATCTAGAAAGGAAAAAAGAAAGACAATTAATTAGCAGATTATTATGTCAAAGCCTTTGAAATTAAGGCAGAAGCCTTCTCTTACATTTAACCATGTCTTAAATTAACATTACACTGCATTAAAAATATATATGCTAAATATATATGCACTCAAATTAATAAACGTCCAAAAAGATACACTAACAAATGATTTCTGATTTGTTCTGAGGTCTGACTTTTGTATATATATATATATATATATATATATATATATATACACACACACAACACACACTTCCTAAGGGCGGCATTAACAAAGAACCACTACCTAAAAAGTCCTAGTCTAAAAATTTCCTAAGAAATACATAGCGGCGTTGACAAAGAGATTAAAAAAAAGGGCGGCATCGACAAAGACCCACTACCTAAAAATTGCCTAGTCTTTTAATCCCGCCGCACATTGGACGCAGGGCGGGCGCAGCAGAGGGGCAGGCGAGGAAGAGGAAAATCTGTAATACACGTGTTCTTATGGGTTACCGCACACTGGACAGAGTGCAGGTGCAGTGTAGGGATAACTCTTTCCCGCCTCTCTCTGGTTGTAGTAGACGTACAGTTTTCCTGTGTCCTCTGCGCCTCTGTTACGTAGTTTTAGTGTATTGTGATGGAACATCTTATTCAATTAGTTCAAGACCATCCAGTATTATATGAAACAAACAATCCAGACTACATGAGGACGAAGCTGAAGGATGAGCTATGGGAAAAGATTTCTATTGAACTGAATTACTCGAACGGTAATTGTAATATTCTAGATTTTTGTACATAGTGAAATTAATCTACAGTAGTTTGTATAACCCATTAGAAGAATTAGATGTTACTAGACACTGCGCATCAAGTAAATTAAAATTTTCGTCTTTTTCCTTTTTTTACTAAGAGAATAGAGTAAAATTAAATAATTTAATTCAGAGTCTGATTCGGAATCCCAATCTATCAGAAGTTCCTCTAATTCACACGCCATATCACGTCTTGTACCACTTAGTGAAAGCTTCCCGATTCGCTTCAAATCTGCGGTGACTTGCAAAAACCTATTCCTGTGCTATGCTAGCCCTCTGCCAGGACTGTGTTCAATGTGCGGTGCCTTGCAGAAACCTCTTCCTGTGCTATGCCTGCCCTCAGCCTGCCCTCTGCCTTTGCTGCGCCTGCCCTATGTCCAATGTGCGGCGGGCCTAAGGATTTCCTGCCACACCGGCACAGATTTATCTGATTGCCAAACCCTTCCTTCACCTCTGACAAGACGTGTATTAATCACAACTTGTGAATGTGAGGAATACCAGGCCTCCGCCGTGGTTCGGATCCCACGTTAAACTGTAGGCCCTCCATTTAATCTCACAATCACCCTACGATCACACATTAGCGTAAGTGCGTATAACCCGAACGGGTAGTAAGACGTGGTGCTAATAATAATAATAATAATAATAATAATAATAATAATAATAATAATAATAATAATAATAATAATAATAATAATAATAATAAGTAACTTCTTTCACAACATTATTAAAATAAATATAAACGATCTAATAGTACAAACTTGTGATTCAAGTCAATTGTTTTATCATTTTTTTGCCTGTGTTAAATATCGATATAAAAGAATAATTTAGGAGATTTAATTGAAAATCAACGGATGTGTGTCATCCAGGTTATACTTGTACTCTGTTTTGATTAATTACAAATACAGGATAATATAAATTGATTAACATGAAAGAAGTGTAACAAAAGTAAAAATTAACGTCTTAAAAGTTTGTAATAAAGTGACGTTCCTTATCTGTTTGGTTTTAATTCCTACTCCTTATATAGGCTAGTTGCTAATCTGGCTGGGTGACGACATGTTTCGGCGATTACGACATCATCAGGTCTGAAACAAAAACAGTGCAAAAAATTATAAATATTTAAGTTGTGATAAAGAAACATTCTAAATAGATTCTGATAAAGAATAAACTAGCATGAAATATTACGAAATATTACGAAATAAAGAAATATTAACCAAAAACTGACATTTAAATGGTTGATTACGTTATAAAAATAAAAATGTGAAATTGAAAGTTAGATTTTACTAAGTTAAATATCGGAAAACATCTAAATTATCAAGCTTACCTACAAATTAGGACGAATATTATTCTCGATGTTAACACAAGCTTGGTCGTTCATGTTGATATTTTATACTGTTAATATTGTCTTATCCACATGTGTAAGATACATCAATAACATTCTAGTCAAATTAATTAACCTTCTATTAGTTATTTTTATACTTTCACTGCTTAAAATATTTTAATTATTACAGAACACGTTTTTCTTTGTTAACTTGTTTTCAAACAATTTACCAGTTTATATAATTAATTCAACTAATTAGTTCATTATTGATGGCATACCAATTTACCTATTATTTTTGATAAGTCAGACCTTTCATAAATATTTTATGTCAAAGTTATTAAAATTTATTAATGCTTATAAAAGTTTTTAAGGTATTAATAACTCCAATCTAGTCAAATTGCCAATTTATCCACTAGTCAATGTGTTTATTAGCCAATCCTATAACTTGCTATTACTTAAAATATTGTAATCATCACAGATTATTATTCTTTCCTTGTTTATGTGTTAATTTAATAATTCCAGAACATTATTATTGTAAAAATCTTACTGATGACTTTTTATAAGTGTTATTGTACCTGTTTTAATTGACTTCATAATTCATGATAAATTAGGTATTTCCTTAAATAAATCATCTTGCACGTTATGTTTCTTATTTTTATCTTGATTTAATCGACCAAAGAATTATACCAATCAATTTAAGTAAATGTTAACATCTAAGTACGTTCCTTATATTATAAGTTAAAGCTTTGATAATCTTAATTTATGATTAATTTTTGCATAACCGGTGAAAGTTGAAACTAGATTGTTAGTTTTATCAACGATATGAACTTATATTTCTTTATCTGATTATGTAATCTTTGCATGGCCTACAACCCAGATGCAGTGTGTTTATAAGTTTTTTTGTTGCGATTTTGTTCAATAAACTCTTACCTAGAAAATTTTAATTTAAATTTTACTTAAAAAATTATTAATTGGCATAATAATCGCCGATCACGATTAATTGCCAATGCACATATAATCGACCTACAACGACTCATCGGTATCCACATAATTAAACTCCTACTTTCTACTATTTGATAATACTTTCAAAGTTTCGTAAGTTTTGTAATATCTTAAAATATTTATAAATTTTGTAATGTTTGAAATATTTTAATTTGTTTTTAATTTTTGAAATATTTTAAAATATTTATAATTTTAAAAATATTTTATCATCATTTATAATAAAAATTAAAAAATATTAATAACTTTTAAAATATTCTATCATCATTTATAATAATAAAAAATATAACTTTATTAATAAACTAAATAAAAATACTTACTACAAACCAATAAAAAGGTAAAAATAAACATTTTAATAACAGTAAAACTAGTCTAAAGAGTATGTGAATAAATTTAACGCATGGCTAGTAATAACAGATTAAACGAGAAGGTTAGTAATCAAGGGTTAAAGCAGGTTTGCTATCTCATTAATATCCGACGATACTATATGCGAGAGTCAATGTGCAGGATAGTAATTTTGTTAAAGGTGTTTATTTGATGAAAAATGGGTCACATTTTTAATCTATTTCTTTACTACTTTTATAAAAATTTTCGCTACTATCCCTGTTTTCTTGTCCACTTTCTTTCATAAACTTCATTAAACTTCAAACAGGTCTATTTCTAAGATTTGTTTGGGCCTAATTTCCACCTCTACTTCCTTAGTAGTATCCAAATTGAGACGATAAACTTCAATTACAGTGTTATCTACACATGGATTAGATTGCTCTTACTCTAAATCACTGTCATGATCTAAAATATTCTGAGTATATTTAGAATATGTAGGATACTTAGCACTATCGGGGTCATTACGTACTTCCTCCATATTCCCAGCTATTTCAACAAAAACATAAAATAAATTATTATAAATTAAGTATCACTTCAGAGCTATCGAAAGCTACTTATTAAATCTCCGCACACGCAAATTAGTTAATTAATTATAAAAGTATTAGATATAAAAATACTACTTAGTTTAAATTTAAAAAATGTTTAGTGCAAACAAATTAGTTCGATTTATTTCGTAGATATCCACCTATGTTTTTATTTTATTGTCCATACCTGACACCAAAATTGTTGAGCTGCTTTTTATAAATTGTTGAGTTGCTTCCTGCAATCCCGGGTTCGGATCTCACTGTCAAGAAACGTAAGTGAAACTAGCCCGTTCTGGACTCAGATCCGGTCGTCTCCACACTGTCTCAGCATCTCGTATAATTTGAAATTTGGAACTCAGTTGTCTAGATTGAAGAGAAATTCTTATGGGACGTGGAACAAGTAAGCCCCACGTTGGGCACCACTTTTGTAATGGCGTGGTCCAGAATTCATGCCCCCCGTAGGGCGCCACTTTGTAGTGAATGGACTCACTACATGTGGGGATAGTTCATTGTTGAATTTTGTCACCAGTATTGATATTATACTGATTAGGTTTATGTTATTTAGAATCCGGCTATAATTGAAATCACTTATATAGTTTTAATGGAATATTTATTTAGCGACAGTGCTATACTGAACAGGGTGAATAAGCGATTTGACATTACATATGCTGCTATTTCACTTCATGGGGAACTGAGAGACTAAAATGGGATTGGATTAAGATTGACCCAAAGCGTATAATCCGAACGGGTAGTAAGATGTGGTGCTGAGTAATACAGATTGATCCAATCTTATTTCTGGCGTGAAATAATTACGGTCCCGACTAAGATTAGATGATTAATAAAAATATGTTTTCGCTTAATGAAAGCAGGTCCTTACCGCTCGGCAACTATTAAGCGAGTGTTGTCATCTCCGTTCGTCAAGAGGTTTGTTTGCGAAGACTTGGCTTCTAGAATGTTCGAGTAACGTGATGCAATCATCCAACGTCTCTCACCCTTTGTCCTCCAAGAAAATTTTGCCTGTTTGGCCGAAAGAAAGAGAGAGAGAGAATAACGTGGCACTACATAGATATTTAATGCAAAATATGGTGTTAATTAAATAAATTTTGAATATTATTATAGCATCTGAACATAATGAGTTTCAAGAACAAATTTTCACAAAAGAATTGATGAAAAATTAACTACAAAATAAAATGTATTCGTTGTTGCTGAACCCATTGAAATGCTATTGGAACAGTAAAACAATACAATTTTTTATAGATACTTTTGCGCAGAAAATTTTGCTCAAAATTCCCTTATATAATTGAAATCACTTATATAGTTTTAATGGAATATTTATTTAGCGACAGTGCTATACTGAACAGGGTGAATAAGCGATTTGACATTACATATGCTGCTATTTCACTTCATGGGGAACTGAGAGACTAAAATGGGATTGGATTAAGATTGACCCAAAGCGTATAATCCGAACGGGTAGTAAGATGTGGTGCTGAGTAATACAGATTGATCCAATCTTATTTCTGGCGTGAAATAATTACGGTCCCGACTAAGATTAGATGATTAATAAAAATATGTTTTCGCTTAATGAAAGCAGGTCCTTACCGCTCGGCAACTATTAAGCGAGTGTTGTCATCTCCGTTCGTCAAGAGGTTTGTTTGCGAAGACTTGGCTTCTAGAATGTTCGAGTAACGTGATGCAATCATCCAACGTCTCTCACCCTTTGTCCTCCAAGAAAATTTTGCCTGTTTGGCCGAAAGAAAGAGAGAGAGAGAATAACGTGGCACTACATAGATATTTAATGCAAAATATGGTGTTAATTAAATAAATTTTGAATATTATTATAGCATCTGAACATAATGAGTTTCAAGAACAAATTTTCACAAAAGAATTGATGAAAAATTAACTACAAAATAAAATGTATTCGTTGTTGCTGAACCCATTGAAATGCTATTGGAACAGTAAAACAATACAATTTTTTATAGATACTTTTGCGCAGAAAATTTTGCTCAAAATTCCCTTACTTCTTGCACAACATTAAGGTCATTAAACCCAAATTTAATCTTTGAGAAGCACAATGGAAATATACTGCTTTTGAATATTGCATTCTTATTCTTTATTAGACCTCAGATTCCTTGCCTGCCATTGTTAAATCGCCATAAAACCCTAACCCTATAAGTTTTGCATTACAACCTCCAGCGTTATCCTTAAGACCATACCGTATACCTAGTAACAACTGTTCTTTGCCACTAATATCAGCAGTTCCATCAGCAAGTATAGAAAAGGCTTCATAGTTATTGGCCTCTTTAACAATATCTTCTTGAATTATTGTTCCAAAAATATTTATTAAATCATTTTGAAATCTGTGAGAAGCATATTTTGCTCTACATCCATGCGTCTTTAAGTGTT
Organism: Timema genevievae; assembly: GCA_902155825.1. Classification (NCBI taxonomy): domain Eukaryota; kingdom Metazoa; phylum Arthropoda; class Insecta; order Phasmatodea; family Timematidae; genus Timema; species Timema genevievae. The sequence continues at coordinate 27,633 of CABFWO010006152.1, forward strand.
CTTCAAGCATTTGGTCTCCAGCATCGATGCGGAAGTGAAGGAGTTCCTCAAAATTTCCTCAATGCAAATGCTTTCTATGAAGAGGGATGTCATGAGTACTACAACATATTATGCAGCTTAGAATTGATTTGAATTTCTTTTCTTTGGATTTTATTAATTCAGCTACAGCCAAGTCCAACTGTTCAGCAATATTTTTCTTTTTATTTCTATTGAATCAGTAGGTTACACAATACAATATCAGGTAGCAACTGGTTTCTTTCTAACTGCCTGGTAATTACTTAGAAATTGAATTCTAGACATGTGTCTGGTTAATAAGCTTACAAGCTCAAATAATTAAGGACAAGATATAACTGCGTATAACCCGAACGGGTAGTAAGACGCGGTGCTAATAATAGACAAGATATTAGAATATATCTTAGCTAATTTTGAAAAGAGAAAAATAGGGATCCTTACGTATAAACTCTTTTTCGCGTTATACCATTGATACATAATAAAGATAATCTCTATGTCAGTTAGTATCATGCTATAGCGATCACAATACTGTCTTCATTTGATTAGACCAGGGATGGGGAGCCTGGGGTCTTTTGAGGTCCTCGGAGAGATCTTTTCTTTGTGTCTTCATCGTTTATAAATAATAAGCGTTCTCAAACGGTGTGTATTTTAAATAATAAAAATATCGTTATTTTTAAAGCATAATTTTTGAAAATTAACCGCTCTCATTGACTTATCTATATCTTTATCCACAGTTGGTGTACAGTCATATTTTCACAAACTTTATTATATTCCTGAAGTGGCATGCGGCCTTCCATTGCCAAAAAGTTTCCCCACCCCTGGATTAGACACTCAACTAAAACATACGCATAATCATCATAATGCATGGATGAATGGGGCTGGGGGGAGTGGGAGAGAAGATTCAATGGTCTTCAAGCGAAGATGGAAAAGTACAGCGCGACCTTACAATGTTTTCAGGTGTTTTAGTAAAAATCATGGTGTTACGAATTTTTATAATATTATGAGAAACTGAGTGGTTGCTTTTTTTTTGTCTCCCTTTCCTTTTTTATTCTCAAAAATATTATTGATATAAGGTCACAAATACTAACTACCATAATATTGTAGCTAAAATGTCAGGAAACTTGATAAAAATCAGCGACTGTAAAAACACCAACAGCAACGAAAACAACAGCTTGTAACGTATACAGACGAAACCACGTGATTCTAAGAGTAATTGTAATTGGGTAATAATGACAACTCTGACTGGAGTGTATGTGTATGGAAAGATTCAAAGAGTATATTAGCTTTGGGTTTGATAGCTTAAATTCATCATAATGTATATATTTTATAATTACTATTAACATTGTAAAATGTATGGTGACGGCTGGGGAGGAAGGTGGGTGGGGCTCACAGGAAAGGGAAAGGGACCCATTAGCGGCATAGCTCTTGGTGATGGCTTAAGCCTCGTTTATTATGTAACAAGTTGGACCCAACATGTTGGGAGACAACACATGAAGAAAAGTGAGATGCGTTTATTGTCGCCAACTTGTTGGACCAACATCCTGGGTCCTCCGCTAGTTTTTAATCAGTCTATACATTTCTAGCCATGTATAACGACGTATTACTTGCCGTTTCTTCATTTATTTTGTTGACAGGAAGTATACTCTTGCAGAAAAAACCAAAACGTAAAACACGATGGGGGGGTTCAAATTTTTTTTGGCTAAACGTTGGATTGAAGGTGCATACATGGCAAAAATGAATGATCTTCGTTTGCAAAGTGGATTTGATAATTTTGTACGCATGTCATTTGTGGACTTTGAATACTTACTTACACTTCTATATCCTCATTTACGTAGTAAATTAGAAAGGAAAAATATTGTGGCTCCGGGAGAAAAACTTGCTACAACACTGCGCTTTTTAGCAACTGGAAACGATTATGGGAGTCTTATGTGTAGTCACAAGGTTTCCAAATCATTAATTTCAAAATTGAATCGGTGAATGGAAAAGGGATAACTTTTCAGCTCCCCTAGTTTTCTGTAAAACGAAAAAAACAGTTTAGTGATAAAACTAAAAGTTCTATCGAAAAGGTTACCATAAGCCAATTTTAGTCCTAGTCAATAAGTATTCAATCATAAAATATCAAAGGGAAACTCTCATTAATTTATTAATTATTATTGATTAAACTTTTTGGAATGGTCATCTTTTTCCACTCAATTCTTTGACAGCAGGGAAATAAGCAACAAATATAATTTTATGACAAAAAATATTTAAAAGGGAGTCAAAAATTAAAAATAATAAATTTTTAACTTGATATATTAAATTTAAATAAATGGTACGGCGCACCGCACAGACTTTCTCTCTCTTTCTATAAACTCATAAGATTTCTGAACGGAATAATGTACATTGTATCATCACCACTCCACATAATAACACGCATAAAATAATATACAATGATATATAATCAATGAGAAAAGAGGCGCATCTTTGTCCACCTAAGAGTATTTCAAACAGTTTAATGTCTTCCACAAGGGTCATCACTTCGTATTAAAATTTCGATTTTAGGTTAAAATTTTAACATTTTATAAAGTGTTGCACATCTTCAAGTCATCGCATTGATATTTAATTATTCATGTATACATTTTGACCAATAAAATATGTAAATATTTACTATTGAGTATAAAATGGAGATATATAATTGTTGTACAAACATTTCTCCAAAGAGGTTTAAGGAAAAATAACATAAACTTTTTGAGAAAGTTACTTGTATCTAGTTACTCTATGACAATGGAGAATTATTGCGTTAAAACTTAAGTAGTATCTCTTTACAACTAAAGCTCACAAAATTGTATTAATATATTTGCAAATATCTCAGAAACTGTTGCTTTTATAAAAATATATGTCAAATAAAAGTTTTTTATTTCTAAATGTCCTACAATTTTTCAATGATAAGTTGTTTAGTTTCTCAAATAGTTGTGAAGATACGGAAATTAACGCTTCTGTAAAGTACCCTAAAAATCATTTTCAT
>CABFWO010006153.1:0-22814 GCA_902155825.1 Timema genevievae
CATTTTAATAAATGGTCTAAAAATTAACTTTACAAAAAGTCATTTGGCCTAAAGGCGTTTGGCCTAAAAGGCGTTTGGCCTAAAAGTCATTTGGCCTAAAAGCCATTTGGCCTAAAGGTATTTAGCCTACACTTTAGGCCAAATGACGGGTACCCGCCTACAAGACTAGGACCAACTGGTCGACAAGCTTGTGCATAAGAAGGCAACACCAACTAGTTGACCAAATAAATAAAAATATTTCAAAGCTTGTGTGTCAAGTGATCGACACGTTTAGGACCATGTGATAAGATATACAACTGTTTGACTTGAAAGGCAGGACCTACTGGTATACAAAAGTTGAGATGGATTTACCAATTGACCGACAAGTTAAAATACATTACAAAAAAAACGTGTTCGACAACAAAATTGTAAACGGAAAATAACAAGTAAAGTCTATGAAATATTATTTTTTAATAAAATTTATAACTCTAATAAATACCCACATTTCTGGTCACATGGTCCAATGCGTCATTCGCATTCCTTATTCTGCGTGTAGCTCAAACGGGGAGTGAGAAGCTAAGGAAAATAAATAAATAATTTAGTGGATTTTTTAGCACCGTGTTTTACTACCCTTTCAGTTATACGCTAATTTTGTAGATTAAAATCATCATTAGTAAGGCATCAATTTTCTAAGTTGGTCTTCTTGGGTTAACCAGTTGGCTGTTGATCATTTTGTCCGCATGTGCACGAGTTCAACCAGTTGGTACAAGTCGTGTCCCACTCGTGTAACCAGGCCCCGGGACATCAAACAATATAATATTATGAACTACTAATAACCAGGCCCCGGGACATCAAACAATATAATATTATGAACTACTAATAACCAGGCCCCGGGACATAAAATAATATGAGTATTATCAACCACTGGTAACCAGGCTCCGGAACAACAAACAGTGGGTTCCAAGAGGAAGCTGTAGTTCAAACTAAGATTCTTAGTGGATATATGATTTAGACTGATTTTAATAGGAAGATCATTATTTGACAACTATAAAAGTTACTAGAAATGGGTTCACTAATTCATACGTCAAATCATGTAATCTACAGCTGTACCTTTGATAAAGGCCTATACTATATTAATTATAGTCTGAACTGACTAAACTAACTACACTTTTAAATCGTGAGTGTGCGTGGATATAATTTTATGAGCGAGGGACGAATCCTAGAACATTGACGCGCTAAGATCCCGGGTTTAATTTTATTCTAGTGTCCAGGTGTCATTATCCAACCCATTTTAATTAATTAAATTGTATTCTCCTCCATACTGACATTCCCATAATTAAAATGATTTTGCAGCTTGTGTGTTGATATTCATTAGTAATTATTTAAGGAGTAATTTGAACCAAAACGCTTTGTGGTGAATTTAAATTTAATATAGTTCCTTACCAACTCTAAGTAGGGAGCTACAAAGTCTTTAGCAAATTATATATATATGCCACATATATAATCTTCTACGTTTGTCATGAGTTTATTCCATACCAAAGGTCATATAGCCAGCCAGTAATTTAAAGGGGGGGGGGGGTGAACACATCCCCCAATTGCTGAAGCTATCCTAAGTGTTTTTTTTGCAACATTACCCCCTAACTGCCAGAGGCTAGGACAAATTCTGAATATTAAAAACCTCTAGAAGCTCTCTGAAGTGCTTTTTATGGTTACACAGCTCTTTAATTTATACTTTTATCTTAATTTTGATATTGTTTGAACTATAAAGACATACATTTTGTTCATAAAATTTCAGGGAGGGTTTGAACCTCCCCCTTCACCCCATATTTGGCCTTGTACTTACCTGAAAACATTGTAGATCTAATCTTTCATGGTTTTAAAGTTTATAACAATTCTTGTTCGATTTGGCCTTTTTGTTTAGTTTTCTTGGTCATGATGTACGTTGCTTTTTAGGGTTGAACTTATACATGTTCAATAAACACGCAAAATTATGATTTTTTTTTAGAAAATGCCTAAAGAAATGCAGTACTCATTTGACAGATATATTTTCAAAACTTTAAGGTTTTATATACTTTTTAATGTTCAATCTACAACTAGTAATAAAAGTGTAACTCATATTTTTATCTATTCATAAAGATAATTGTAATATTCAGTTAAACAAAAGGTTTAAAATCATTATGCGTTTTGGTGTACTAAGAGATGAGTTCCTTTGACACTTTTGAGTTGAATAAAACTAACACAGTAAAATACTATCAAAGTGCCAAATTACTATAAATGTCACTAGTCACTCAGGTAGTAGACTGCTGTGCTAAAAAAACAACTTAAAAGTGAGTCATTAGTTGGAGAATGTGGTAGGGGTTGCCTGACCCTTCCTTGGTCGGCTAGTGTGTGTTATTGGTAGGTACAGTCAAAGCAAGAAGTTTCAGAAAATGGACATAGCAAATTTAAATTTGCATTGATCAACACGGTGTAATTAATAAAATAACAGAGTTAGACTAATAAATCCAACTCGAAATAACGACATTATGTAATACATGATATACAATCAAAGTAGCGGGGTATAAAACGAAAATGACTTGATCAAAAATTAAGTAATTTTACGCGAAAATTACTTGATCAAAAATTAAGCAATTTTACACGAAAATTACTTGATCAAAAATTAAGTAATTTTACACGAAAATTACTTGATCAAAAATTAAGTAATTTTACACGAAAATTACTTGATCAAAAATTAAGTAATTTTACAACTATTAAATAGCCTATAAATTAAAAACTAAATAACTACTTAACTTTAAAATTAGTAAGTAAAATAGATAAAACCGTCAGTAAGACTACTTATAACTCAAGAACTGTAATGATTTGAAATCAATAATCAATATTTATAGCTTATATTAATACTTATTGAAATAATGCAATAAAATGTTGGTAGTCGAATGACCTTCAGAGTTAAATGTATTGTCAGAGTACCACACCGCTACTGTACTTAAATAACCAAAAGGCAAAATAAATTTGAAGTGATGTTTGATGTTTTTACATGTGAAGCACTGCAATAAAATAAAATTTTCTAGTTGGTATTTATGTGGAAACGTGATATTATGTAAGATTTACTGATTAATAATATTATGTTATACACATAGATTTTACATAAGTTTTTAGATTAATAACACAAGCTATGTTGGGATGATATTTAACATGTGAATTACCTTGATAAAATAAAGTTTTGTAGTTTCTTTAATGTGGAAACATGTTTTTGAGCCAGATTAATTCACTTTAATGAATAATATGCAAGACAGATGATCATAAAAACAGTTGAAATTAACACCAGGATGCTAGACTGCAATTATGAGATGACCTATTTTTAATAAAATGCCATATCCAGGGAAATACTTTAGTTCCAGTATTGGTAGACACCTACTTTATAGCCATTCTGAAATTATAGTTTTATCCCTCCCCCCAGTCTTATATTACCTTTGCTATATTACATATCAGTGCTGCTTGTCTATGTAGATTAACCCTTTTAGTGCCATGCCTATAACAGAATTCATGAGCAAAGTGTCAAGCCCTATTAGGTTTTGTGTGCAAAGCATGCCACAGCTAGTTCTTTTATTTTGTAAGGGTTTGCGAGAAAATTCAATAAACCTTTATTAACGAAGCAATTATTATTTTTCAATCCACATGTACTATTCCTTAATAATGAATTAACACAAATTAAAATAATTTAATTTCTAAATTTTAGATTTTTTCAAAACTAAGGCTAATTAACATTAAAAAAATTTTACAAACATTTTACTATTATTTTGTCACAGTGGATTTAGTTTTATATAAGAAAATAAAGTTTTGAACATATACAATTATAAATACGAATTGTTATTTGATATCATTGGATATTTTTGGGCTGTTTTTAATAATAATATTTAGCACCGCGTCTTACTACCCGTTCGGGTTATACGCCTAAGGAATTAGGAACTGGGTGGGATGAATTTAGGGGAAGTGAACCCGCACCTGTGTGGAGGGAGAGTGGAAAACCATTTAGGAAAAACCACTCCCAGTTCACCCGACCGAGATTGGAACCTTGATCTTCCCGTCCTCGGCGGTCGAGCTTAACACGATTAGCACGTTAGCCAACTAAACCACCAAGGCGGGTTGTTTTTAATTACCTTACAGCAAGATTTATTATATTGCTTACTTCTTGAATAAATATATAGGTCTACACATAATGAATGCATTTTTCTAAACCTTTTATAATGAACAATTTTTTTTCTTCATATTATATACACTTTTAGTTATTACGCCTCTTTACTTACATCGGAAAATAAATCTTTTCATTCAGGTGACATAACATGAAAATCTATCTAGTTTATTTTTCTTAGCTCTTAACATTTGAAAACTGTTTACAACAATATGACCGTTGGCCACACTTAAGTTTTTCCATGCAGCTTGTATGTAAACTGGCGTTGTATTTTGTTACCGTCCACCATTGTAAATGTACTAAACTCCCAGTTCCAATAGCTACTACTTATAGTTGATATTTGTTGCCAACACTATAAAATAAGAGGGAAATAGTCTCTTTCCAGTGATATGACACTACTACACTATCTATCAAATAAAGCTAGAACTAGCGCAAATCTATAGAATTGACCTTATTGGCTATAGCACTTTTAACTGTAGTAGGCTGAACTGATCAGATCGGATCGTGGCACTTTTAGCAATAGAAGGCGGGGCCGATCAGATCAGCTTTTGGCATTAAATGGGTTAAACCATGTTGCTCAGATTTTATATAAAATATATTCTTAATAGAATCAGGTCAGGTCTTATCAGCCTATTGTTATGAGAAGACAAATCCAGAAGTTGCTTGCATTACAATCTTTGTATATATAAAACTTACAATATATCACACTATAATAATGATACATTTTTGTCTCGTAAATATTATAAACTACCTCATAAAGTCAGGTAGTTTCCCTTAGATAAATTGGTGTAGCAATTCTCCTCAAAAATACACCTTGGACAAAGACAGCCACCAGCTCAATAGTCAAACAAGTGTTTAATAATTATGAAAATACATTAAATTAATTACTTTTATTTCGTTACGTATACAAGGACAAGCAATCATCTTGAAATGGAAAGATATTGCTACCTTCTAAACCAATATTCATACAAATAATTAGACATAAATTAAAAATACTGTAATTTGGTTAGGTGTAACAGTCTACAGATGTACAAATAAGTAGTGCTGGTTGTTTCTCCAAAAGTTCGGTTTCACTTGTCCATTAGTTCGAGCCATTTGGCCACATCCCGACCTATTTATTAAGGTAAATAAATAGCCTAATATCACAAATTAACAAGGACAAAACACTAAGAAATGCAAGATATTCCACAAGTGAAATGTGTAGCGCCCACTCTAAACGCAGCAGTGGACTTTTCCAGACGAGAAAAGAGAGAAACAAATATTTGTGATGCCTAAAACAAGTCTCCCTCAATTATTAAATCTTGATCTGGTGCTATAACTGCGCCCATAGTTGTTCTCTCTGCCGCGGCCCCCACCTCCACCGCCCCAGCGTGCTGAAACACAAGCAAGTTGTTTGTCAGACACACTGGACCCTAAGGGATGTCCTTGGAATGAGGTACAAGTCTACATACTAAACTACATACACGAGGTCTTGGATCATTACGGTCAACATCCACACGAGAAGTACAGGCCAACCTTCACAACTTGGCAAAGAAAACTGAAGCTTAACTGTGTCTTCTGTACACATACATTTTTTGATAGTGAGAAACTGCAAAACGCGCCAAAAATTAAAATATTGGTTAGGCATTTCCAAACTACCCAGAAACCAATAAAACTTTTCTCCTCCTGTTTAGCTCCAGTTTCTCCTAGAGAACTTGTGAAAGATGGCCCTAAGATTCTCCCGCGGGTGCTTTGCGAGAAACGTAACGTACCGCTAGCAAGTTATGGGAGTGTCCGTTCTCTGGGAGGATCCTGTGTTTAGCTCCAGTCGGGCTGCCAGAGCAACATCGACATATCTGGAGCAAGACAACACATATCCACATGTGATAGCCACTAAACAAATTACTACTAGCATCCCAGTTTGTTTTGTGCGAATCTCGAACCATTTCTTACTCGGGGTTACAAGACTTTCATAGCAAAAAAACTTTTCAGTTAATATTATCAGGACAGTGGGCGGACAAACGGTTTGATGCACATTTCTCTGAATATCCAGTTTATTATAATCGAATCTCAAGACCTCGGTACTAACCGTTACAGCCATTCTCACCTGCAGGTGTTTATGAAGCATTACAGACACAAATTAGCCTATTTTATCCAACTCACATTTCATCCAAGCTTATTCCAGCACCGAATTAAGAGCCTGTCTGCCTCACACCATGAAAAGCATAAGTGCCAAATAAGAATTTACAGCTCTGTGTGGTTTATATTAGAAGACAGAGGAATTGAAACGTCATATTTATAATTGGAACAAAAATAGTTATTTAAAATAGAATACTTTCTTTCATCAATTCTGTGGAAATGATTAACAACCACGATTTAATGTGGCTTTTCATTAGAGCATGTTGTGTATATTGGCACTGAAAGAAGCCTAGATGACCAACTTATCAGAAACTTACTCCTGCCGCTGCTACCGCCAAACTGGGCCAGTTCTTCTAGCTTGGGGTTAATGGTCTGGTTTGCCTCCCTCAGCACACTCACTAGATCCTTGGCCTGCTTGCAGTCCTTGGCTGTGAAGAATGCGTACGATGTGCCCAAGCTTGTGCAACGGCCTGTACGGCCGATACGATGGATGTAGTCCTCTGACGAGTTCGGGTAGTCATAGTTGATCACAAACTTTATGCCATCCACATCTGTGAGGGGAAAGGACAATGACTTCGGGGGAAACAGTAAACTATTCTCTTACCTGGAAGACTACTCTCCTTGAGTGGAACTAAAAGTTTACATCAATTAAGAATAAACTAGTTAATTTCTTAAAAACCAGAATTTTATCAAAATTGAACGTTAACTCTACTCGACAGCTTAGTGTTATGAGGAAAGATGTAAATAATGTACATACGTACTGTTGCAGTTTTTAACATCCAAAAGAAACAACCTGTTCTTCCACATGACAGACTAACCTGTTCAAGAAGAGTCAACATCCTTGTAGAGCTTAGTGAGATAGCCGCAATGAATAATCGAGATCATCTGTAGTGGATGTTAAAAACTGCAAATGGTTTAGTAAAGAAAAGTATGGATATGTACTTTTCCTTTAAAAGTTGGTGCAGCAGCAATAATTGTTTTTACTAAGAGGCCTACAATCTGAGGCACTCCTGCACCAGGTCAAAGGTCGCTAGGGACTCATGGCTGGAAGACGGCGTTCGCTAGGGCCGCTCCAACCAATCAGAGGAGGAGAGAGACAGAAATCTCTCGCGAGCGGCACGCTACCTCCATCCAGCGTGCCGTGCGAGAGCCGGCGTTTAAACAGAGGCACTGCCAGATAACTCTCTTTAGGTATATATTTTTAAGTAATATCAGTGCATCTCGCATGTGCCTCTGAAACAGAATAGAAACAAGACCAGACTGATCACCAGAGAACCACAATGATGCCACTTAGTGCTAAGAACATTAACAGCGCTCACCAATTAGTGCCCAACAAACAAAAGCTATTTTCACATGATACATACAAGATAAAATAGAAAATGGCGGCCAAAAACTTGGGCATTTGTTGTAATCACTTTCTGTAGCTTTTCTTTTGCCAAGAGTCAAAACGTAACTCTTTACTGACAAAATATCATGTAAAAATGACTAAAAGCATGAACATGAGCAAATTAAATCACGACAATTGGTGAACACTGTTAGTAATGCAAGCCTAATATTGTTAAGAATAAATTGTTCAGAAATAGAGTGAAGAACATGCTATGATTTAAGTTATGCTAGATAGTTTTAATGAAACCTACATATTCATATTACTATTACGATAGAATATTTAGTGATAAATAAAATGATAGAATATTAGGAAAATGGTAGAGCACAAATAAAAGTAACAACACTGACACATATTTACACACACTTCAATATTTCGATTCTATTGTAGCATCTTCCTCAGTCTAATTACTACTTCCTGAGGAAGATGCTACAATAGCATCGAAATATTGAAGTGTGTGTAAATATGTGTCAGTGTTGTTACTTTTATTTGTGCTCTACCATTTTCCTAATATTCTATCATTTTATTTATCACTAAATGTTTTTGCTCAATGCACTTTTTTCATATATAATATTACGATAGAATGAAACCTAGGTTGGGGGATTGGGCGCTAGCTCGATTTTCTTTAAGATGCAGCCACTTCCGTTTTGTTTAATGTCAACCGCGTCTTACTACACGTTCAGGTTATGCGCTTATGTACTAATTACACTGTGTTAGGTATCCAAAGGGTTAAAATAGATAAAATGTAACTGCATTTGTGTGAAAAAAGGAAAACCCTTTAGTAAAAGCCCACCCTCAGTTTACCCGACTGGGAATGAACCCTATCTCCCTATCTTCAGCAGTAGTCTAGTGCAAGAGTAGCATCTTGGACCATGTGGCCACCAAAACCAGCTTTGAATTATGCTCTTTTAATTGTAAAAGCAATATTGTGTTCGTTCCTTTTATATAGCTATCCCGACTTTTCCCAATGTAACTTAATTTACCTCATAAAGAAAAAAGAAAATGTTTTCCATGTATTCTGGATCAAAGAAAACATAAAAGCAACTATCAACATGTAATGAAATGTTTAATAAGCATTAGGAAATAATTTGTTTGAGGCATTTACATTAACTCCTGAGGAGGATAACCATGGCGATGATTTAAGTAACTCAACAGACGCAACTTAATGGAACCAGCTTGTTGGAAAATATCATAGTTGAAAAACAAGTACATACAACAGATATTTGAAAATTTTATAGGGGTGGCATGGCCTGCGGGATTGACCCTTTCCCTAAAAGTTTCTGGCGGGAAACAAAACAAGTGGTGCATGGCACTTGTGTCCTATAAGCTACTGCCGACTCACTGTTGATCTCTTGTAGACAGTCTTCTTTGTTATTTAGAAAACTTGGTGGCTGGGATGAAGTTATTTTACCACTTGCATGAGAGACGAACAAGTTGGGGAGGCGCGTGGCTTATTGTGCTCTGTCTATCAACAGTTACTTGTTAGTTTCAGCAAGTGAAAGAGCTTGAAGGATTTAAAGAACAGATATATATTCGACTATCTTTTGAGGTGTGGAAATCAAAGTGAGGGGTGGTGGGGTGTAAAAATGAAAGGAGGGGTTTTAGTGTTTAGTTGCGAAATTAATGGGATATTTTGAGATATATATTTTTTAATTCCCTGACATTTCCAGGTTTTCCCCGTCTGTGGCCACCATGACCCACCCTTAGTACACCCGGCCAAGATCAAACTAAATATCCTCGTTATCGGCAGTCTAGTCTATGCCTCTGATCATGCAGCCACCGAAGCTGGTTTTAATATTATAACTTAATAAGTCTTTATCATATTAGTTTAAAATTCCATATATATTTTAAATCTAAGATTATTCAAAAGAATAATTTTAAAATTTCCTGTTCCTGCCCAGAAATAAAAAATTCATTCCCGCCTATCTCAAAAATTTTATTTCTATTTTTTAAATTAAAAATTATATATTAAACAGTAAAAAGATGGTGTGCTAATTATTGCTCAAGTTTAAATTAAACATTGGAGGGAGGGTAGAAGAGCAAGGCCTACACACCAGAAAACTGGAGGCTAAGTTCACAAATAAAACACATAATTATGTCATTTTTAGCTGTGTATTACTCTTATGGTGAAGAAGGGGACCGATATACCCCATAAATTACTTAATTATGTGTTTGTTGTGTTTTAATTGTTAACTTTGAGGCCTACAATTTTTTTTACTAAGTGTATAGGCCTTGCCCTTCTATCCTCCTTCCGATGTTTAGATTAATATAGTCATTCGGCACCATTTTTTCTTTGTTCAGGGTTTATGAATTCAGATGAATCTAGGCACAGTCCAACAAACTTTCTGCCAAAGAAGGGGCAGATGTGCAGTGATAATTTATCTAACATTACATCCCCAAGCTGATTAAATCTAGTTGTCAGCAAAGACAAAGGTCACGTAAGCATCTCTCTCAGAATAGCATGTCCTCGATATAAAGAAAGGGCATCAGTTATTGTAAAGTTCAGCCTAAACCAGTCTGGGAGCTCTCCCCTCCGTCCCAAAGCAACAAGGTATTTATATAACGAGTCTCCGATACAGATGACCCACTCACCCAGCCCACGAGCTGCTACATCGGTCGCCACTAGAATGGATGTCTTTCCGTTACGGAACTCTGCAAAAATAAACATGTTGTATAAGAAAAAGCATAAATAAATGAAGGGTGAGTTAAGCCTGATTTCCATAGGAAACCTTTTTGAAAACTCATGTTGCTAGAATGGTAGTACTCAAAATATTACAAGTGTATTTACATTCTTAGTCTGAGTAACCAGAAAACTGTAGGCCTCAAAGTTCACAACTAAAAAGTAAAAACACAACAAAACAAATGAGATTACCTCGAAAATTTCATAATTATGTGTTTTGTTATGATGTTATGTTGTTTTGTTATAGGCCTACAGTTTTCTAGTAAGTTTGTAAGCCTTGCCCGTTTATAAGTTCAATCTTTAATTCAAAATAACAGTTTGACAAAATTTTTCCTTTGTAAATAAAATACAAGACATATTTTTAGAACATCAAATTTTAGGTTGGTAGTCAAAGGGTTTTTTTAAAGACCCCCAGAAAACTTGTTCATAAACTCACGATTAAGGACATAATCACGCTCTTGTTGACTCTTGTCTCCGTGCATGCATGACGCAGGGTATCCGTTGCGGCACAACAGTTTAGTGATAGTCTCAACCTTCCTCTTGGTCCCCACAAATATGATGGTCTTGGCACCTGGCTCAGATGATATCTCATCCACCAAACGACCCAACTTGGCCTCCTTCTCATACTCCTGACACACGTCCACTATCTGCACAATGTTGTGATTGGCCGAAAGCTGCAGAGACCCCACATTGATCTGGACATAGTCTTGCAGGTAGTCCTCCGCCATCTTGCGAACCTCTTTGGGCCAGGTAGCCGACCACATCAGGGTCTGACGGTCAGGCTGCAAAACATTTCCACATCAATTAAAAAACTGTCAAGAGTTTGAATTATATTGCTCAACAAAAGCTAAGGGCACCCCCTTAAGGCTCAACACAGTAGCTCAGGTGGTGGCCAGTGATCTTGCAAAGAGATTTAGAGAAGGTGTAAATACCCGTATCTGGTCGAGTATCTTGCGTATCTGTGGTTCAAAGCCCATATCCAACATCCTGTCAGCTTCGTCCAGAACCAGATATGTGCAGCGTCGAAGGTTGGTCACATTACGCTCCAACATATCAATCAGACGACCTGGGGTCGCAATACAGATCTCCACTCCCCTGTTCAGGTCCCGCATCTAGAACAGTGGCACAAGTTCTAGTAAATTGACATGTCTGGCAAGTATTTAGACGAGAGAATGGCACAAGCTCTTGTACAAAGACACATCTGGCAAGTATTTAGACGAGAGAATGGCACAAGCTCTTGTACAAAGACACGTCTGGCCAGTATTTAGACGAGAGAATGGCACAAGTTCTAGTACAAAGACACATCTGGCCAGTATTTAGACGATAGAATGGCACAAGCTCTTGTACAACTGGCCAGTATTTAGACGAGAGAATGGCACAAGTTCTAGTACATCAACATGTCTGGTATTTATAGGATGGAATCCTGACATTAATGGCCTGGACACCGAAGGCGATGTTTCCCTCTTTTCTCTACCTCCAATAAGTATTCACGTCCCGTTATATGTAACACAGAGACGTGTCAAGAATAGGAGGGACCCCCTAATAACATATGCAGTGGTTGTTTACCTGAGGTCCTTTAGGAGCACCCCCGAAGATGCAAGTGTTGCGGACACTAGTGGAGGATCCAAAATCCTGGGCCACAGTTTGTATTTGCTGGGCCAACTCCCGGGTAGGAGCCAATATGAGGGCGATAGGGCCATCTCCATGGGCGAGATGTTCTTGGTGGTTGATGTGGACTACTGCTGGTAGAATGTACTGGAACATATGAGGAGGTAAAGATCAAACAAATGTAAGACGAATCAAAGTTTAAATATTTTAATAAAAATTATATATGTTGGGTAGAAATAGTACATAGTGCAGAACTATTATACTTTTGTATATAAAATATAATTTATAAAATATAATATTTCAAACACGATATCTTTCCTTTAAAGTTGATAAACGTCACAATATAATTTTAATTATTTTAGATTTGTCATGTAAACAATTTAAAATAAACAAAGATATAAGGATGTGTGAAGTTTCGAAACACTCAGGCAAATCAAATGTTTAGTTAGCTTTGACTTAAAAAAATATCCCTTGTTCTAAAACTTTTTTCCTCAATTCATATGTAACAAACAAAATCCACAAATATAATAGGATAAAACTTACTCGAATGCAAAGGAAACAATAGCTATTTTGTCTATCAATGTTGCCAATCATGTAATTTTTATTTTATTCAGCATAGTTGGTTTACTTATACAAGTATGAATGAAAAACTTTAGAAATTAATTTAGATATAATTCACTTTATCACTGAACCTGCCACATATGGAATACAATTAGTTAAGTTTGAGAGTTTTATTTAGGAATTTTATTTTGAAATTTGTACATAAAAGATTATGGTAAATATATTAGTTTTTGAATAAAAGCAGATTTTTTCTTTCTATTTTTCATTAAATTAAGTTGGCATTATTTATTTAAATTGAAAAAAAATCAATTGATAAATAAATTTAAGCATTGGAATGATAAAAGTCCATGATGCAATTTTGAAACCTCTGATTTAGCTTTAGTTTAAGCTTCGGTCCCCAGTTGTGGTTTACCTCAAATCTTCCAGTTTCAGAAGCTTAGCCAAGTGTGCCATAAACCAGCATCCACCCTGCCTTGAATAACATTGGTCAGTCAATTTTATTGATGCAATGACTTCAAGTCAATCGTAAGGACTAATAAATGAAATATGAAACATTTCAAATTTCTAACGGTTTGCGATTCTTAAGTTTTCTTTTAGGGTAATTTATTTAAAGTTATGCAAGCATATTTGGGGAAAATATTATCTTAATAATACAACTATTTAAAACTTATTTTTATAATTGATAGTGTAATTTTAATGCATTTAAATGTATAAGTGTTGTAACTAGAGCTGTGCAAAGTTTCGAAAAATTCGAAGCCGAATTGAATATTGGTGTACTTTGTGTTCAATTCGAACCCATGTTTGGCTTTGGCAGATATTCCAAGTCTAGTGATATTATACTTATAATTTACATCAAATAAAAGTGAACTAAAATTAACTCAAGAAATAAAAAATATTTTTATCCTTTTGAGTTTTAGACAAGTTTGCTTTATTTTCTTGGTGGAACTGGGAAAATTTCCTTAACACTTTGAATTTCAATATCATAACATTAAACCCCTTACCACCTTGACTACAAACATTGGTTGGTATCAACTGAAAATGAATTTATTCCTCTCGAAAGTGTTAATTAAAATGAATGACAAAAGTTTTTTTATAATTTTCAGTCTATTTAAGTAAACTTTGAAGTATGAAATTTGTTTGTAATATTTTAAAATTCACACATGCAGCCATTTCAGTTGTTTACTACATGAATCAGTATGTTCAATTTAAATTCCTGTTAACGTGTAGGCTAGCGGCAAACATCAGAGATAGTTGAATGCATGCGAGGAACATGATATTCCTTAATTTTTTTTTTAAAAAGTACACAAACAGTGAATACTTATAAATGAAAATTGATTAAAACTAAAAAAATATGTTTATTTTATACATATTATATGAAGAATTAATTTGAGTAAAATTATTATCAATGTCTTATTATTTTCAAGATTTGCTATAGATGCCTGCGCTTTCAAAGTCAGAACCATATTTTTTTTAGTAATTCAATGGCAAGATTTAAATGGATTTATCAAGAGTTTCCTTTTTGATTTGTAAGACATAACAAATTAAATTTTGTATCACTGGACTTCTCAAACCTATAAACACACCCACTAAATTAACTTAAAACTCTTATTTTTCTATAACATTTTTATTCTTGAACGTTCATTGACTTTTGTGTTTTGTTAATTCTATCTTGTGTGTGAAAGGTGAGTAAAACACCATGCAAGGCAAATCCAATGATATTAAAGCAAATACATGGTTTTTTACAACTAGCTCAGGCTGTATACATAAAAAAAGTGTTTTTATGATAAAGGTAGAGTGAATATAGCATTTGATGGCATTAAGCTACAAATATTAGTGTTGAGAAAAAATAAATGTAATATTTAGTTTGTTGTTAGATAAATATAATCAATGTCAACATTATATTTTTACTCAAAACTAAATAAAAAATATACAAACTTCGATTCGGATTAGAGAACATTTCCCATATTCGACTACTTTGAAACAAAAAAGTAGACTTCACACACCCTTAGTCGTAACCATTAAATTATTTTTAATTATATTTTTATTTGAGTGTTCTTATATTTAAATTTTTTAAAGTGTCATTTCTAACATAAAAACAATGTCCAGTCAAAAAAAAGTTTTTACTATTATTTAATTTAAAAAAAGAAAGCAATTACTATTATTTTAATTTTGTTAAAAAAGTATTTACTATTATTTTGTAGAAATTTATTTCAAGAACATTGTGTTTCATATGTTTAAAATCTCAAATTTTAAAGATGTGATATTTATATTTTATGTTTGTTTTAACCAGTGACTTTTTAAATATTCTATTCTATCCTAAAAGAATTATATACTCTTAATATTTTATAATGATGAATATACTCAAACTCTGGAGCTTTTAAGAAATATTCGGCCAGAGTTCGACTCAAACGAAAAAACAAGCTCGCAGACTTCTAATTTTCACCTGCTAAAAAAATAGAGCTCACTTCCCAGGCACGACTTCCAAGCCCATTTCATTGAGTCAACCCTAGATATCTCGTTTAGATATGCATGCTAAGCATTGAAAACATAAGATGACCTTTGATTGGAATTGTAAGATTTGAAATAAGACCCTTATATACTGGAAGAATCAAAAAAGGAATTTTTTAAATACCATCAAGAGAGCGAGTGTTAACTGAAATGGACTTTGGACTTAAGATGAGTTCAATGTTGGGGAGCACATATCTCTAAGAAAGTTATTTTTCAACAATAAAATTCATAAAATCCACATACAGATGTGCATTGACTTATAAAATAACTTTCACGTTTACTATGATTGGCAACTACAAGCATTGATATTGATGTAGCTACTTTAGTAAATGAAAACTGCAGAGCTCACAATAAAATGAAATAATTATGAATTTATAAACATTATTGTTTCCTGTATAATGTTTCAAATGTTAGCTAAACTTAACGGTCAGATTCTCCACATATTTTAATATCTGCATTGTATTTATAATCTTGGGCACTGCCCTCAGATCGATCTTTTTCTTAATGTGAACCTCGTATTACCTAAAGTAGGACAGCCCTGATCTATTCATAGTAGTAGTAAGTTACCAATGATAGCAAAGTTTTTTTTACATAATTGGGAAATTAAATAAGAGTGGTGGGAAGATTGAGGCATTCTAGTAAACTGACCCGGCCAGAGACAGGAAACAGTTGATGAGTGTAGTTAAACTAAATTAATTTATTTCTTTTAGTAGTTTTATGAGAAGGAATGTATTAGGACCAAATAGATTATCAAAATTGAAATCTGTCAAAATAGAGTAATACCAATCACCAATTTTTTTAAAGTAAATATTTTGTTTTCAGAACTCCAGTAAAACCTTATTCTATTTAAACTTCAGGAATATGTTCAAATATTCACTCAAGTCTTCGCTTTGTATTGGGAAAACTCGCTTCGCATGCCTCTAAAATAAATGACCAAATTTAACAAAAGCTTGTCTTTAAATTATAATATTTTTATTGGTGAACCTTCGTAATTGCCAAATGAGGAATTTTACTTTTGAATCGAAGTTGAGGCCAACAAATAATATTCTAGTCAACTTTTCAAAGTTTCACATAGCCCTACTTGGAAGAAACAATAGAAATTAGTGTTTTCAAAATTTTATAAATTACAGTTTTAGTATAATTTAAATAACATAAAATTAAAATAAGAACCATTTAACTTAGTTATTTTCTTGTGGTTTACTTACCGCTAAGGTTTTGCCAGAGCCAGTTTGAGCGATGCCAACCATATTGCGCCCACTCATGGCAATGGGCCAGCCCTGGGCCTGTATAGACGTAGGTTCAGAGAAACCTTGTTTTCTGCACACAAAAAACCCACGCATATTCTAATTTCCTCATGTTTCATAAACCATAGTTGTGAATGCAAGTAGAAACTATCTTGAAAATTTTACATGAACAGATACATTGCCATTACTAACTTGACTAGAAAAAAATAATAATCCCAGAATAGCTATAAACTAGTTTTATTAAATTTCCTGCCTTCCTAAAGACATTTTCCAATCTTTACCAGGGATGTGCGAAAGGAGAAAAAAAGAATATTAATCTCACCTCAAATGTATAAAATGGTTCTCGAAAATTCAAGGAAAGGACAAACACAAGAAAATATATGAATGAAAAATCTTTAACCATAAAAGGTTAAGCAAATTTAATTTTGTCAGCCATATTGACTAGAAAGTTGTAAGTTTATTAATGGTGATTAAAAGCTATTTTGGTAAATCAATACATCAATGTTACTTTTTGAATTATTATCAACACACTCAATATATTATCACAAAGAGTACAGTCCATTGAAAGTTTTGTTTTTCTAAACCAAATAGTTGGATTAACGTATAGTTCCATAGTGTAAAATATTTGGGATTTTGGAATATAAAACTGTTGCACTGACAATTATGCAGTTCTAGTCAAGTGACCTACCTTATCTCATTCATAGCGTAGTCTGGGAAGTTGCCCTCCTCAAAGTATTGAATGGGGCTGGGTACATTGTCCCCTTTGACTGTGATCTCTTTGGACGCTCTGTAGGCCTCAATTTCTCGCGGATGTCTGCAAGCAACACAAGTGATATCTTCCTGGAGACTCGGTAATATTCAACAATGAAATAGTAATCATTTCCATCACAAGTTGGCTAGAAAACTTCTACTAGAAAATTTCCAAATTATCCAAGGTAAATTTTTTCAATTATTCATGGCAGCTGGGGATGTGCAAGGTTCAATTTTTCAAATTGAAGAAATTGAAATGAATGTATGAAATATTCTCAAAGCCAAACTGAGGTTCAATATTTTTGATAAATTAGTCTAGGGTTTAAAAAAATATTGT
The DNA here is from genome assembly GCA_902155825.1 of Timema genevievae. NCBI lineage: Eukaryota > Metazoa > Arthropoda > Insecta > Phasmatodea > Timematidae > Timema > Timema genevievae. The sequence goes on from CABFWO010006153.1 coordinate 17,359, forward strand.
ATTTATATAGCTTATTTCAGCAAAATCATTAAAATGTTTGATTACACAAGTGTTTGTAAAATACCTTTCTAATCAAATAAATAAAGTTATCACAAGACATGATTCAATAACTCCAGATTTTCCCATATGAACATTAATTTTTAATATGAGATATGCAAAAGGCGAGGTTTTTAAGTGTGTTATTTTTCTCAAAAAGCTGAAAGCGATATTTATGTAAATACTGGTCAAAGTGGTATTCATTGAAAAAAAAACTAAGACAAATAAGTTGCCTATACGTTCATTTAAATCAACTATTAATTAACATATTTGGAGTAAAATGAAATATAAAAAGGCCAAGAACAAAACAATTCACACTTAGCAACGTCAAACTCGATATCTCAATACCATCATTACCTTAGAGTTTTACAAAAAGCAATAATGAAATAATCGACTATCAATATATGTTTAGACCAGACAATAACACTGAAACATATCATAGAAGACTAAACTACTATCGAATAAGGAGAAGGTAGTAAAAATAAAGACGATACCTACATTTTTGCCAAGCATGACTGCCTGTAGCAAGGTTCATAGATATTAATGTTGTTGCTTGAACCTAATGTGAAATCTTTAAAGACTAAAACAAAGAATTACTCTAATAAAATCGAAATTTAAGAATCATGTGTAAAAGAAGAAATTGTGATTTTTAATTAGTCTAAGAAAAGCCTAAATATCTGTGAAAATACTTATATATGCTGTGGAAAAAAACAAAATAAATAAATAAATTTAATGTTTTTTAAGCAGTCAAAACTAATACTTTTTTAACCCAGGTTGAAGCTTTGCAGAGCTTTGACAAGTTCCCCCACAGTTTTTAATGATAAATGAAAATGATCTATATACATGATACAGGCTATGGGGTCAATCTCCAAGTGGGGGTTATCCCTCAAGACCTTAACTGAAAATATCCCCACTATAACCCCCACCTCAGATGCATCTCTGTATAAAAATATATTTTTCTTTATTTTAGACAAAGTCTCTAGTTATGATTTTCCCCCCCTCTATATATTGCACAATTTGTGTACAGATTTGCTTGTTTTGTTTATTAGATTAATCACATAGTATCAACTACTTGGAAACTCACCTGCTGATCACATTTGGGTGAGGGACATAGAAGTTCTTGGCAAAAGGTCGCAGGTCGCTCATGTTCCAGTTGGGTTTGCGGAGATTCTTGCCTCCAAAGTCCCCCTTCCCACCTCCGCCCCCGAACCATTACCGCCACCGCCATATCCGCCACCCCCACCTCTCCTTTCACCGCCGCCATAGCCGCCACGACGGTCATTGCCTCCAAACTTGTTGCTGCTGTTATTGTAAGACCTGTAACCATCAAAAACAAACACTGGTACAGAGGGTTTGTTAGCTGATAAAGCAGAAGGCCTAAAAATATTTTATTATCACCGCGTCTAACCTGTCCAGGTTATATGGACATGTTAATTACTAAAATTGGGTAAGGGCAAGGAAGGAAGCATGGAAGGAGAATGGGAAACCATTTAAGGAAAAAACACCCACAGTAAACCCACCCTGGATTCAAGCCCCAATTTCACCGACATCAGCAGACAAGTCTGATCGATAGTGACACCTTAAGAGACCATTTGGCCACTGAAGCGGGCTTACAAATAGTTGATCTGGGAACCTACATGCAATATTGTGTCGCGGCAGTGGACCTCAACACGCTACACTTGAGACAGTGTCTAATGGCCGACAAGGACAGCCTCTGTGATACAGGAGCCAGCCTGTTGACAATAACAAGACATTAACTAGAACTGTCCATCTTGGGACCTACAATATATGGCACAACATGTCACCATTTACTTTTGAAAATTCATCTCTTAAGCCTTTACCAAAATTTTCTCATAAAATTTAACACTTGTATAAGATCTAAAAAGTTTTTAGTCACACACATGTACTAATTACGCAGATTTGTAATTTTCTTTTTCTTTTTGTCCTTTGGTAAGCTACCATTAATTTATTTTAGGGTTGGATATCCAATTCCAAAAACCCCTCCTGGGAACCTTATGGAAATTCTAGATACCAAGTTATATAGCTACCCGAGTTCAATTCTTTTTACCATAACAATACTTCGAGGGTTGAAAGAAAGTAAACATAAATTCACAAGTCACGATATTATAAAAGTGGGAAGGAGGATAGTTTTATACAAGCATCATCTTGGTATCAAGTGTTTTCAACCAAGGTGGAGCGAAAAAATTATTTTGAGATGTTTTTCTTAAACAAAAATGGCAGATGGGGTAGAGTATATCTAACAGCTGGTTGGTGAATTTCTTAGTTAAATTGGTGCTTATTTTGACTAGTCCCAATATTTACACAACATATCAAGCAAGCTAAGCCTATCTTAGAAAACAAAGTATGTATGCAATATTAAATAGGCCTACATCTTGAGTACTCTTTCTTTTATCTGTAACTAATACATTTTTAAGTACCTACTTAGTGCAGTGAGGCCAGCGATCTGGCCTTTTCAAATTCAAGGTCTTTTCCAAGTTTTAGAACAATGTTTTCCCTGGTTTTTATCTTGACTAAATCCCCCGCAGCCCCTTGTTAATTGGTGAATAGTAATGTTGAAATTTTACTCACTGTTGGGTAGAGGACTTGTCTACTAACTACAAATTAAACTTGAACACAATTTTTTTAAGCTATGGTAAGAAATAATAAAAGAGAAATAGGCCCACAAAGAAATTCCACTCAGACCTCCCACCAAGAATCTCTTTCAAACGGCCATCTAATCTTCACAACCTTCTTGTACATCCAAAATTGCCACTCCAACCAAATATTCTACTCAATCAACACAGCAAAAGGTTCACACCCGTGTATGAAACAACGCTGCACCACCTACAAGATCAACCCACCCAGCAAGTATAGTAAGAACACCAAGAAACAATTACCCATCCAAGGCCATTATGACTCCAACACATCCAACTTAATCTACCAACTTCAATGCAATTTTGTGAGGCTGAATAAGTTGGATTCTTGAGAATGCGCAAGAACAATCACTGTTTCGATAACAACCACAAAAATCTAGATAAACCAGTCCCTTCCCATGCTAACACCCACGATAAGGACTTTGATTCCTGCTACGCCACCAGAGTACTCAGAGCATTCCAGACAGCCACCTGCAATAACTTAGGCAATGGGAGCTTGCACTTCAATAGGTAACCAAATCCTGACTATCCCCTGGTTAAATCTGAGATAAAAAAATAGATAAAATTATTTCATATATTATATCTTCTAGATCAAACTTTTTTATTTATTATTTCAAGTATAGTCCCTGTTAGTTTTAAAGTTATTTTTGATTATCCTCAGCAAGCTATTTTTCTTTTCAAACCATACTTAGTTAAACCAATTTGCCAACACTGCAAGTTTTCAGTCACATTATTTCAAATCATTCTAGAAACACAGTTCCATAGCCTATCCTTGTTTGTTTGTGTGTTTTCAATGATAAAGGAACATCTTCGAAAATTCAAAACAATGTGTGAAGTGTAAAATTGTGCAATAGTTTGAGAAGAGAAGAAATGGAGAGAGAAGTGTGTTTTTCTATTCAGGCCTATGTCTTAATATATATTTCCAGCCATTAGGCAATAATTAGATCTTATGGGTCATTTCATGAAATACCAAACAGAAAAGTTGTTAAACTTGTGGCTACCTTAATTTTTACGTTGGTAAATAGTAAAATTTTATTGTTACATATTCAACCAAGTCATTGGTGACATGTTTTCAACGACTGTATTAAATTATTGATGGTAACCCCTCGAGGCCACTTAAAGTGTGATTAGCTTAGGTAACTTGTATTTTGTCTTGAATTAGGCCCCCCATGTATATCTAATTGTGAATCTTTTTAAATTCTTTTTCTCTTTTGCTAAGGATCTTTTTAATACATTTATTTATTTAGCGTTTTTCGAATGGAAATATAAATTTTTAGCACAATACGCCCTAAAGGAGTGACACGCAGAGGACCGCCAATCTCTTTGGGACTGTCCCACGTGAGTAAGCAAATGCAATCTGTGTGAGTTGAAGCAAAGTGAGTGGATTGTCCTGGGTGGGCGAATACAAGACGCAGGCAGAGTTTAATTCGGTAGCCACAGTGGCAGTCAAAGAAACTTGAATAATTTAATTGTTAACTACAGAAAGCTAAACGTAAAAGATCTCAAACAAATACTATTTACATGTCAAAAGGGGACTTAAGTTTCAGGGACCCCACTTTATAATATAATTTAAATGTAAAAAAAAAGTTTTATTTAGATTAGTTCAAAATCAATTAATCTCATCAAACACTAAGTAAATTTCAGGATGAAAAACACAATTATGTTAGAATTTAGAAAATGTCAACAATATAAGAGAAACTTTAAAATTAATAAGAATAAATAATAAGCTCCGCTCTACCATACATCTCCATTGTTTAAGATTTATAAATCAGATTAAGTTTTAAATTCACATTTTTCAATGTAGAAATAATGTATAATTTTGAAAAATGTTTAAATGTAGGACTAGTCTGCATTATTTTTTGCAATATCAATGGTGGTATGTTGTAACAAATACATTGTCATGTTGTCCGACAAGGACGAGGAAAAAAAATTACTTCAAACACTTTGAGAACTTGTACTATCTTTAACCACAATCAAGTATACTTTTAATGGCTTCATACTATACATATAAAGTTAATTTATCGAAAATTCGAGATTTCTATGATGGGTCCCATTTGCATTACTTAAGTTTCAATCTAGCCGATTTTACACAAATCGCAATATTTGGAGGCTTATAAAAAATTAAGGATATAATTCAGACCTCAAACTATTTCAGGAAGTTAACACATATACCCCCACAAAAACTTGAAGGCGAGTATGTTTTTCAGATATTTGGTTCCAAAGTTAGGTTTTTGTATGCTTTTAGCTTTAATTTTCAATAATTTTTTGAGATATTTCTTTAAATGAGAGCTTAAAAATGATGAGCATAAAATATACTGTTTTATGCAGATTTTAGTTTTGAGGCTATTTCATCTTTATATCTTCAAAAACAAGCAAAATATTAAAGTTTCCGCAAGCCTTTACAAAGTCCAAAATTGTCCGACGCGTCCAAACAAAATGGCCACCCAAAAAATAGAATTTCCAGCTCTCCAAATGTCTTAAGATTCTTGCCACAAAAAAAAAAGAGTATATATATATATATATTAATAAATAAATTTTATCAACAACTACCATTGGGTGATCTGAAATGTTATTATTATTAGCACCGCGTCTTACTACCCGTTCGGGTTATACGCAATTACGCTAATGTGCAATGGTAGGGTGATTGTGAGATGAAATGGAGGACCTACAGTTTAACGTGGAATCCGAACCACGGTGGAGGCCTGGCATTCCTCACATTCACAAGTTGTGATTAATACACGTCTTGTCAGAGGTGAAGGAAGGGTT
>CABFWO010006153.1:22935-38070 GCA_902155825.1 Timema genevievae
TCTATTAATATTTTGTTATGAATAAAAATAAGTTTAAAAATTTAAATAAACATTTTTTTTTAATTTGTATTAACATTGTTTAGTAGGAATTAAAAATATATTTCACAGCTACAAACAAAAAAAAATGATTGTTTGAATCACATTATAATCTAATGATTTAATGATTACTATATTTAATATTTTGATTAAAACAACATTTTCCCGGATTTTTATTATAATTTACCAAATTCCCGACTTATTCCCGTTTTTTCCCGATCACTTCAAATTCCCGGCTAATTCCCGTTTTCCCGGATGGTAGACACCCTGGGTTTGGCAATCAGATAAATCTGTGCGATCTGAAATGGATTGACCCAGATGAGCAAGGTTGAATTTAAAGGAATTTTAACCTCATTTATATTGGAGTGATGAAAGCCCTTTTGGGGAAAAAAAAACACTGTACCCCTGACCTCACCAATCTAGGCCATGCCTGAATAGTCTGTCCCCTACACACTTGTGCACTTTACTGTATGCTTTAATATAACACGTTTCTGGCGCCCCTAAGTACATAGGGTTCATGATAGTTTTCGGACAGCAAAGTACAGCTAAAGACATCTGGTGGCTAATTCTGAAAAAGTTGTTTAAAGATTGTACAAGTATTGCTAGATAAATACATAGGTGTATAGGAATTCCAAATTACATTACTTAAGTTACATGATCTCTTGTTTTGAAACATGCCAGGATGAGTGACTGCTGGATAAACAAAGAAATGACAGCTTCGCGCCAAAAGGAGAGCCATATACGCAGGGATACCAAAGAACATGTCACAAACATTTTTGCATATGTAGAGAAATTGTTAAATATATATGTATATTATATATACATATTGCCCTAATTAATTTACATTTATCTGAAAAGTATTATTCTAAAACAAATTTTACTGAAGATCTTTTAACTCATAAACAAATTTCCTTCTAAGAGATATTTTCACACTATATAGAGAAATGTAACCGTTTAACATCATGTATATAAACAAAGAACAAGCCATACTAGTTTTATTTAACAGTATGTGAATGTTTTATTCCATTTTCACAATATATATTAAACTTTCATTCAATATAAAAAGCTAGTTTAATTAAAGTGTGCAATAAAGGGCAAGTCGTATGTGCCCTTTAATAAAGTACGCAATAAGGGGTGCAATTGTACACTTTTTAAGAGAATTCAGACACCATCAAAAATCACTTCTAGCCTTTAAGCAGACGCCTTTGCAACTTTAAAGTTGCACATGGCTTCCAAGGGCCCTTAAATTGACTATTCAGACATGCCATAGTTTATTATGAGAGGTGTAAAATGCCAGTTCTCCACCATGGTTCGGATTCCACGTTAAACTGTAAGTCCTCCATTTCATCTAACAATCACCCTACCATTACACATTAGCGCAAGTGCGTGTAACCCCAACAGGTAGAAGACTCTGTGATAATAATATTATGAGAGTGATGCCTTATTTATTGTAACCACAGGAGCAGTCCCAAACAAATAGTTTAAGAAATATAGATGGGACTCAGCTGATGTTGACATTTTATGCTCATTCCTAGTTAAGAGATGCAAGCCTCTGAGAAGACTCTTAATCACACTAAAAGCATGTAGGTAGCCTTCTAAGCATTTGGGATTGTTCTTAAAACTAAGCCTAAGATTCAAAATGGGGTCATAAGCCTGGTGAATAATTTTAATGCGCAGATTTTATTATTAGCATTATTTTGAAGGTTTGTTTTTGTTAAGATGAGATAATAATCAAATTAACTTCCATACTAAAAATCCTTTTGGTACAATGTTGAGGACATTCCATACCTATTGGTATAGTTGTAAAAAATAATTTTTAGTATTCAATTACACCATGGCAAAGAAAGTGTAGGATTAATTAATTTATCAATGTCGTGGTAGCCACGTGCTGTGTGCTTTTCCGTTCATATTTATATGACCCTTTGTCCAGTTAAGATAAGGAACTTTAGCCTTGTTTTCGTTTTAGCATCGTCATCCTGTATGTGCAATTTTAATGGGTGGAAGTAGTTGTGGAATATGAACATTACTATAGAACTTATGACATTAAATAAGCATAACGAAGAAATTCACAATGGCCGACTCAAGTAGACAAAAGAAACTTTCACTATGGTCATCTACAGAAACCTTTCCAACTATGGTGTATTGGCGTAGGCCCAAGGTCAAAGAACTGGCAATAAATTCACACACATTTGTATCAATCTTAAAGAATAAAATAGCTTGAATAATTTGAAAGAGAATTGACCCAATAATTACAAAGCTTTAGACAATAAAATATACATCTTTACTTACATTTTGTGGAATATGGTGATATAAATTGATTCAGGACGTTTCTTAAAAATGTTAATGGATTCGTGCCGTGATCTGCAAGATAAAAGTCAGAAACATTTAACTTAAAATAAATTTGTTCAAAAGCAAAATTTTAGTCTGTAAATTATATTAACACAATAGTACACTTTTCTTAAATACTTAATATACCTCCAAGCAACATAAAACTAAAGAAAACGTCAATCAAAGTTGAAAATATAATAAGATATAAAAATGTAGTCATACCGGTGATGTGGCAAAATAGCGCAAGGGATGACAAGGGCGATTTCAGGGAAAACGGAAATATATATTTGCAAATATCCAAAGAGATAGAAGAGGAGAAATAAGACATGTGTGTAAAGTTAATGTAAATATATTTGCAAGGTTCGTCTGAATAAATAAAGCAATTTGTGATCCCATACAACATACCATACAAATGAACATTTAACTGAACTAAAATGTTAATTTTTGTATTTTGACCGATATTTTAACTAAATTATTTTTGGTTGCATTCAATTTTTTGTTTTGAAATTAAGGTATTGTTCATATGTCCATTTTATAGGTTTGTTGGTTAAGACAGAACTTTCAATCTGTAAGGTTTCCATACAATTAAAAGTCACTGAAGGGTGAGTTGGTTACATTATTAACAATGATAGGCCCAATCTTACAATGTCACGTTATTCTATTAGTTAGGACTTAACATTAGGTTAAGCGATAACAACCACTACTTTGGGTTTTACAATGTTCAGTTAGAGCTAGCTACCTCGTTAAAGTGCTCGTAAAGTTAACGTGAGGTCTACCTTCTGGTTAGCATTTTAACTTTCACATTAAGTTCCAAACTTTTCGCCATATTGTTTGATGGCTATTATTATTATTATTATTATTGTTAAAGTAGGGCTATATTTTTATATTTAGAAAACTTTGGACAGTTATTTGTGGATGCTCTCGGTTTTAATATTGTCCACCTGTGATTAAATAAATGTTTTAACAATGATCACCTAATCACAGGTTTGCGATGTTATAACTTGGGTCGGTCTTATGTCTACAGGCTAAGGCCCAATCTTACAATGTCACGTTATTCTATTCGTCAGGGCTTAACATAAGGTTAAGTGATAACAACCACTACTTTTGATTTTACAATGTTTGATTAGCGCTAATATCCACGTACAAGTGCTCTTAAAGTTAACGCGAGGTCTACCTTCCGGTTAGCAAACATAACGTCTACATTAATAACGTGAAACACTCCGCTATATTGTTTTCAAGGCAATTGTTATTATTAAAGTTAGGTTACATTTAATTGTATTTGGAAATGGGTGATTTATTGTTTGATAATAATGACTTTGAAAATGAGTTTCAAGTTCTAAGGAACCCAAGACTTTAAAGACCAAAGAGATACAGTAATTGGAACGAAAGAGTTTCCTGAAATTTTTAACGAGGAAGAATCATTTTACGTTTTCTTTTAAACAAAAATAAAGTTTTAGAAATTTTTGAAGTGATTGGACACCAATTAGAATTGTTTATTTTAAATCGTTTGTTTGTATTTTTCTATTAATTCAATTAGCAAAATTTCCTCTTCTTTGCTAAAATTTAAATTTCGTTTTTGTTATTTTCAACAAACGTTTTAGCAGACAAATAAATATGATAAAAGATAGCAGATAACCTTAAACAATCTTAATAAATTGGATTTGCTTTGATCGATTTGTTTTCATTACAGTTCCATAGACGTTGTAATGACTTGCTTATATTCTCTATGGTAAAATTAAGCCAATCAAAAGCTTTGAAACAAATCTAGCGCTCCGAGAAAGTTAACACTAAGAACTAATGGAAGGCACCTGTTTGTAATTTGACGAGCACATACATTTTTTTATTGTAATACACAACGCCAAGTTTAACCAACGGTTAGACTTTACGAACAGTTAAGTTACGAGGACTTTGACTAGACATTGTAAGATTGGCCCTTAGTGTTATATTAGAGGAGTAGGCCTAATCCTATGGAGGATTATTTTATTTTAATTTGGAAATGAAAGAATACAAAATTTCAATAGCATACCTTATGTTATGTGACTTTCATTTTTTTATTCATTGTTAACCTAACAATACAGAGCTAACTTTTATTGTAATTTTGTTACTATGGTCTATGGTTATTATTATTACTTAGGCAACTAAAGATAAAAAGAAACATATTTATCCAAGATGGTGGTGACATCGTCTGGTCAAGAACTCCCAGCTTTTCAAGGAGGTTTCCAGAGGTAAGACCAATATCTATAGAGCTATGGTTTTGTGCTCATCTAAATTTATTTTTGACTTGGTTAACTTTATCACCTATTATTTATATATTTATTAATTTTATTTTTTTACCTACAACCTACTTGTGTTGATATTTTAAGAAATTAATTTTTAAATTAGTAATTGTTGCATTAATGTTTATAATTCTTGCGCTATAAGTGGGTTTACACCAATCAAATGTACTGTACTTGTAAGTAGACACTCAGACCATCTTTGTAGTGCCTGGCGTTGCTCTCTTGTTTTGCATACACTCACGCCATCGTTGTAGTGCTTGTTTTGTGTATCTATTCTATTTCTATTTCAATAAATTACTATAATAGTAATTGCTCTATATTTTCATATTGTTTCAATAGATTGACTTATTAGTTATTGTTTCAAAACATAGCTTGTTATATGTCTAGGCTTCTAATAATGTTTTGTCTAAGTTTTATTAAAAATTGTATGTTATTTGCCTTCTTTGTTTTGTTAATTGTCGGCATTTTTTGTAGCTCTGATTTAAAAGACAAATTAAATAGTGTTTATGTACAACGCTTCTTTATCTTTACTTAAATATTACGTCGAATTTATTTACGTCGGGTAGACGCTAAGTGACATTATGGCGACCGTGACAGGACGTATAGGTGTAGATAAAGAGTTGCTGTTATTTAAGAAGAAAAGGGCCGCCATTAGAGCTTCTTTCCCGAAGGTTGTTGTAATGAAAAAAAATATATATATTTATTTTTAATTTATTTTATTTATTTATTATTTATTAGTTTAATTTTATATAATCTATAATATATAATAATATTGTATTTTATTGGGCGCCAACTACCCACCCCTTTTATTTTGTGAGATAGGTAGATTTTTAATTATTGAATAAATTTATCCCCATAAACTGCTCAGCGGTAATACGAAAACCCTTTCTCTCAAGACCCCTGGACTTTACCTAAAGTTTGGACTTAAGTTGGACACTTACAACCGAAGACTTCCTGACGCAGATTATTATTCTTGCTCTGACCAATCCAATCTACTGAGCATCGCTATACATGGGATGCAAGTTCAAAAGAAAATACAAGGTACATTGATGTAAATAACAATAAAACAATTAAATTTAAAGAGTGATTTTAATTATTGTAGTGAATGATATCCTTAAATAAACCCTACCTATTAAGGCATGCCTCCCAAATTATAAAACTAATATAAGTATTGTTAAGCAATACTTGAAATTGTTAAACTCTAACTTGAATTGTGAGTATAATAGTAATATTTCTTTAAGCAAATAACAGGATTTTAACAACAACAAAATTTATTCTGTATAACATGTAACAATAAGGCTATGATTCTTTAATAAACAAAAAAAAATATTGTTCTGAGGTGGACAAAAGGTATTAATTCTGGTTTGAAAAAAACTGAAATTATTTGTCCTTCTTTAGTAAATTTAAGGATTATGCTTAATTACTTACATCCATAACAGGATGTTTACAGATGGATTTGATCTCACCCGAAAATGTCCTTGCTCTGGTAAAAATGTTGAATCAAAGCTCCGTCAATATTTAACTCTCCGGCCTTAAATTTCCACAAAAATCTTCCTTGAAAACTTCCACTTAACCTCCTTCACAAGTTTATACCTCTTTTAGAAGTTTTAGATGATTAGAACTACCATGAACCTTTCAAAAAATATAATTGAAGGATCCGCAGATCGGATCCTTCCTTCCACTTTCGAAGCCAATTTAAGAGTCACAACAAAAAGTAAGACAAAACACAAACACGTTCTTTTTGTTTTAAAATAAACAATCACCGGCCTAAGAGAAAATATTCACCGGGATTTATAAGCAAGAATAAAACAAACAATCTTAACTATTTAAATATTGGGGGTATTACTATAAAGATAATTATAATTTTTACATATGAACCTAATTCATCTTTAAAATTAATTTAAACTTGGCACCAAACAAAAAACCAAACGATCATAATAATAATATCTTCCGCTAGGGTCAATTATTGTTAAATAAACCACTAAACATAAACCTAAATAAACCACTCTCTGGAGCAGATAGCGTTAAAATCACCTACCAACAAAATTAATAAACATGGCGGGTTGGCAGTTTATGAAAAAAATAAAGAAAGAAAGATGATTTAATATAGTGAAATAAAGGTAAGTAGATTATATGTATAACATATGTTTTAATTGTAAATGAATAAATAATGAATATTCAAAACTTTAGGAGTTTTGAATGAAATTTAAAATAAATAAACAATAAAATTGTCAACGATATATTATCTTTGAAGAATTTAGTCAACTGATTATTAGATTTCTACTATAAGTAACGCTTTTAACCAAAAATAACATCACATTGTGAAGCCTACAACAGATCTGTTTTCAGTTGATCATGAGAAGGGCTTAGTGGTCATTGAAACAAATCATCAACTGTTGCAAGGAAAATCAACTGAACTTGCAAACCTAGATGAGCAAATATTGAATAGCCTGCTTGAAAGTGATGCGTTGTAAAATGAATTGAGTGCCGAAATAGCTAGTGAGGATGAATACAAAGCTAAATGGTAAACTATGTGTATTCATATTGGCAAATTTAAGGTGGTACATGACACCGATGTAGGGTCCGCAGCCGGTATTCAAACCAATTATCGAGGTACACATTGTTCAAAAAGTAAGTGCAAACGCCCCAAGATCGAATTTAAGAAATATGGGAGTGACATAACATAATGGTTGAGTTTTTGGAGTCAATTCGCTAAAATTGATGAAGATGAGAATTTAGATGCTGCCGTTAAATTCCAGTATTTGATTCAGGCCACTTTAACTGGTTCAAGGGCTCGAGAAGTGGTCGAAAGTTTTCTTTAGACTCAAGAAAATTATCCTAAGGCTATACAAAGTTTAAGATCTCTTTCGGACGCGATGATTTATTGGTTGAGCGGAAACTATTGAAGCTGACTCTTCAGAGTTTGTCGGATGGGATGCTGTTTTCGACTATGTATAACCGTTTGGAAACTCATCTGAGAGCACTCAAGACTTTAGGAGTCACCTTTGATAAGTATGCGGCCATGTTATGCCCGATGGTTGAATCCTGCTTGACAGAAGATTTACTCCGTGCTTGGCAGCGTAGTGGTACTTCAGGTCAAGGTGAGGGGCGGTTGCAGAGCCTAATGGACTTTCTCCAGAGGGAAGTCGAACAAGAAGAGCTCATCTGCCTTGCTGTAAAAGGTTTTAATATCAGTGGTGGAGAGGAAGTTGTAAAAGGTAAGAGGAGTAATATCACCGGCTATGGAGAAACAAAGGTATCTACTGCAGCTGCATTAGTAGATATAAGAAATAGGCCTAGTTCAAACACTTCAATGTGTATATTTAGTAAGACCTCACATTTTTTTTGTAGATTGTTTTAAAGCCATAAAATTGATCAGAGATGAGAAGCTTAAAACTATTGGACAGAGTCGCTGTTGTTTTGTTTTTTCTGAAAGTTGGACACATTGCAAAGAGATGTTAACTAAAGTGTTTGATTTGTGATGGTAAACACAGTATTCTATTTTGTCCCAAACTAGAAACTAGTGTTCTTAAGTCTGGGGATAGAGACAATTTGAAGAAAGACTTACCTGAAAGTACAAGGGTTCCTGTGGAGAATACATTAGCAAATAATTCTTGCTCTGAAGTACTTCTTCAAACTCTTACTGTACAGTTGAAGGGGGAAAAGTGAATCAAAATGTTCGAGATCTGATAGACACGGGATCCCAGAGGTCATACATTTTGAAGGAAGTGGTAGGACAAATGAGATACACATCAATAGGTGAAGAACGTATTCGGCATGCTTTGTTTGAAGGAAACCAGTCAGGTGAAGTTTCACACAATCGTTTTAAAATCCAGTAAGAAACATAAAAAACAGTTATGTATGCAACTTTGGATTTCTTGATTATGACAAAATATGTTGTTCTGTGCCTTCCGCAAGAAAAGATTTTCAGAGAGAGCTACAGCTGTTGTGTATAGAAATACATGATGAGGTCGGACTGGTAGAAGTTTTGATAGGGGCTGATTTTCCGGGAAAAATACTCACAGGTGAAAGAGTTGTTCTTAAATGTGGTTTGGTAGCTGGAACACCTATTTAGGATGGAAGCTACTGAGCAGGTTTCCGTGTAAGAAGTCACTTTCTCATACCATGACCATAACTTCTTTGTTTGCTAAAGATATGTCTATGTCCACACTCTGGGATCTTGATATTCTGGAGCTTGAGGACCCAGAGAAGCGAAGGACAAAGGTTGAAAGAGAATTATAAACATTAGAACATTTTAAACAAACTGTCAAACAGGATGTCTATGATCGTTACATGGTTGAACTTCCATGGGTGGATGGACACCCCCCTCTCTCATCAAATTTTACAATAGCTCAGAAGCGTATGGAAAAAACGTTCTGGAAACTGAAATCTATTGAAGTAGAAAGAGCCTACACAGAAATGTTTGAAGAGTGGAAGAGAGAGGGAAACATAGAAGAAGTGATTAATGCTAAGTATAATGAGGGACATTATCTTCCCCACCGACCAGTGATCAAGGAACATGGTACCACGAAGATTCGCTCCGTGTTTGATGCCTAAGCAAAGATCAATTCATGTACTTCACTGAATGATTGTTGGAGGAAGGGTCGAACTTGATTGAACGTATTCCGTCTCTCCTGCTTCGCTTCAGAGTGGGAGCTATTGGTGTTATTGCTGATATAAAGAAAGCTTTCTTGCAGATTGGACTTTGTGAACGAGATCGAGATTTCGTACGGTTCTTGAGGAAAACACCGAATGGGGAAAGTTTAGTCCTAAGACATACATGTGTGGTTTTCGGCGTTTTACCCAGTCCTTTTCTGTTAGGAGCTGTAATTGAACACCATCTAGACTCAGTCTTGAGAGATTGTGAAAATAACTGTTTTGGGAATAGCATGTATTCCCAGAAAACGATTAAAAAATTGCAGAAGGATTTTTATGTTGACAATTGTGTCTCGAGTATAGATGAGGTGAGCGAGCTAGATCAGTTTATGACAGAATCAACTGCTTTGTTGCTTGAAGAAAAATTTGAGCTGAAAGGATGGGAATATTCTAGCTCTGAAGTTGACAAAAGTGAAGTGTCTCCTGGTTTAGGTCTGCATTGGAGGCATGGAACTGATATGTTGGCCAGCAATTCAACTTTTATTCCTCAAATTTATTTTCAGAGTTTGACTAAGAGAAAAATTTTTGTCTGTTGCCTATAAGTTGTGTGCCCCAATTGGTTTCACAGCTCCTGTAACATTGATCCCAAAATTGTTGATTCAACAGATGTGGGCCTCTAATTTGGACTTGGATAAAGAAGTTCCTACAAAAGAAAAGGAGAGGTTTGTAAAATGGACTAAGGGACCTCAATGTCTGAAGAAAATTGAAATTACCAGATATATCACCCAGAAGAACGCGAAGCATAGTCTTCACACGTTCTGCAATGCCAGTCAAGATGCATATAGTGCTGTTGTGTATTTGAGATCAAAGACTGAACTTTGCATTGAAGTTCAACTTGTTCAGGCTAAGGCCAGGGTAGCGCCTATCAAGAAGACTACTATACCACGTCTGGAACTCTTAGCAGCTATTATTGGGGCTAGACTGTTTTCCTCCATAGTGGAACGTTTAGATTTGATTGTGTATTACTTCTGTTTCTGGAGTGATTCAAGTACGGTTTTAGCGTGGATACAAAGAGAGGAACAGTGGGATACTTTTGTACGTAATAGGGCTCAAGAGATTAAAAACGTCGAAAGAAGACTGGTGCCACGTTCCACGGTTCCAGGTCTACTTAACCCAGCAGATCTTGCCAGTAGATGATGCTCTGCTAAGAAATTGATGCAGGTGATATGGTGTGAGGGACCTGAATGGCTAAAGCTGCCTCCAGATCAATTTCCTATAGAATGTGTTTCTGTTGAGGAAGAAGTCTACCAGAAAAAAATAAAAGGTGGGGTTACGACTCTACCAAATGTGAACACCGACGGTGAGTGGTATTACCAATTCTTCTCTCAGTACCACGTGATAACTGGACTAACTTTTTAGGTACAGCTAATACTTTTTCACAATTGGACTGGAAGAAAATTAATGCTTTCAGCTCAGCACAACGAATTGTTTGGAAATTCAATCCTCCTTCTGCTCCATGGTGGGCGGTTGGTGGGAGGGACTTATTGGTATAGTGAAATTCTTGCTTTTGAGAGTACTTGGAAGAGCCAGGCTGACATTTGAGTAACTGATAACTGTGCTATGTGACTGTGAGGCTATTATGAATTCACGATCTTTGACCTATATATCAGATGATCCTGACAGCTTGACTCCATTGACTCTCACCTTATTCTTTCAGGACCTCAAAGAAGTAGGAGTGCCCGATTGTCTGTACTGGCCCTTAGCTGTAGTAGAAGCTGTAGTATGCTGGACGTGATGAAGTTCATCTACTAGTTCAACTTAGAACGGGTTCTGGCACTGTCATGAGGCCTATTCAACGACTGTACAGTCTCGAGGCAACAGAATCAAACTCAAGGCTTAAAGGTACGCGCTCTAGTTTGTTGAATGTGCCGATAGATACGTCTTTAGAAGAGGGAGATCAAAAACATTCAAAAGAGACTTCTGGACAAACGGACCAGAAAGGGTAGGAAGATTACTACTCCAGCAAGATATTTAACATAATTAAATTATTACGTTTTGTGTTTAGGTGTTAAAAGAACAATGACTCAAATACTCTGAACTTCGTCAAAGTGATGTTGTCTGTGAAAATTCCTTAATTTGGGTTGAAAACTCAAGGTGGGAGAATGTCATATAGTTTCAATAGATGGACTTGTTAGTTATTGTTTCAAAACATAGCATGTTATATGTCTACGCTTTTAATAATGTTTTGTCTATGTTTTATTAAAAATTGTATGTTATTTGCCTTCTTATTTTTGTTAATTGTTGACATTTTTTGAGGCTCCGATTTAAAAGACAAACTAAATAGCGTTTATGTACAACGCTACTTTATCTTTACTTAAATATTAGGTCAAATTTATTTACGTTGGGTAGACGATAAGTGACACATATATAGAAATATTGTATTTAGAAGGATGTAAGGTAGCTATATAACTATACGTCTCATTGGTATACCCCCGCCTCCCCCCAACCTCCCATAATTTTTTTCTGAATCCACTACGGATTATTATTATTATTATTATTATTATTATTATTATTATTAATTGATTAGATTTCAATATCCATCTAAGCTCTGACGTAGATAAAAATTTATTTTTGGAGAAGAGTCGGCAAGGGAAGGGGTTTTTCCTGCTATGGCTTGTGGTGAGGTCCTTCAACAGGAGATGGCGAGAATTTATTTTTTAGCATTAAATTCCTCTTGAAGCAATTTTAAGTTGTTTCAAAATATAATTGAAGTTGTATGGTGCTGTATATTTTATATAACTCATAGCCTACTGGTACTAGACTAAATATTGAGTAAGGATACAAATATTAATCATCCAATATTTCCTTGTGATTCACTAAATCAATAATTAATATATCTATCTATCTATCTATCTATCTATCTATCTATCAAGATACTAGTTTTATTATTTAAAATGCTAGGAATCGTTGCTAGGCAACTGTTGCCAGGCAAACCAGTAATCAATTTTTCAAGAAATAGTGTTATAATCTCTTAATACTAATTTATGGTTCATTACATTAGGAAAACATAGTTTGACCATCTATGATGGAAATAAAGCGACGATCAGTATTAGATGTGGTTTTAAATGGATTTGCTATCGCAGAAAGGGTAAGCAGTTTTCGTTTAACTCGTTCAAAACCCTGAATAACAGGCCTATAACAGAGTCAATTTTGATTAACTATGAATGCGATATTTCATAACCTTTTTTTAAAACTAGTATCTGTATGATTTTTTAAACTTTTTTTAGCAGCACGTTTTACCACCTGTACGCCTATGTACTAATTACACTAATGGGTTTGGGATTATGAAGGATTAATTTAGAGGAAGTGCACCCACATTTGCTTAGAGGGTGGAAAACCACCTTCAGTGCCCCCCAACCAGAATAAAATCCCGATCTCCCCATTTTTTGGCAGTCTAGACCAACACGAGATTAGCGCGTTAGACCACGCGGCCACCGAAGCGGGTCTGTATGAAATATAGCAAAACTTTTAATGCAATATAATAATCTAAATAAAGGTTCTATGTTAGTTTATCTGTGGTGTATAAAATAATTTGAATATATTTTAGTAACAGTAGATCTATACATTATAAATAAACACATTCTACTCCATATTATACATATTGTAATTTAAAAATCATATCGACATAATTATTATTACATAATTTTCCTATTTGACCCTCCCCAGAAAAATGATCTCTTTACACCCTTGATCCATAATGTGCCTGACTAGAATTAATACTTGACCATCTTCGTTTTCCTAGAAAGGTAGCAAGATTACCATGAATGGATCCACTATGGTGAAGTGTATGAGATAAGACCATAGTGTAATCCATCAAGGTAAGACTGATTACCTCTAAGGGTAAAATGGAGAGTACCAATGTTATATGAAAGACGAAAGAATCAATTTTGGACCAAGAACCACTGGATTTTGAGCAAGACCCACCGGACCCATGACCCAATTAAAAAGTGCTTAATGTCACTACCCCCCTCTGTTACCTATAACGTGGGCCTTAGAATCTGTGAGGATGTGCTATGGCCGAGGATAGGGGGGGGGGCGATGGGATATATTTGTGTTGGTTCGAGATTGATGTTAAACTTGGGTTTTAAATAGGTTTATTAGTACTACTATGTCTATTACAAATGTGATTTTGGAGTGATAAATATATGAAAGAACTTAAGAGTNGGGGGGGATGGGATATATTTGTGTTGGTTCGAGATTGATGTTAAACTTGGGTTTTAAATAGGTTTATTAGTACTACTATGTCTATTACAAATGTGATTTTGGAGTGATAAATATATGAAAGAACTTAAGAGTATACTCGGAAGCTTGTGACAAAACGAGGTGTTGCTAGGAATTCCCCATGGCCTGTCTGACTCCTAGGTGATCCCTACATGGTTCCCAAACTCCGTTACCCTGGGCTCGAGCGGCAGCCCTCAAGATGAGTACTGATGACCCAGCGTCCTGGCCAGGGTAGTCCCGAAACAGTCAGAGTGACCCCTAAACTTCGGTGTTGATTTGTCAGCCATGATGGTTGAATCCCCTACATTTTATCCTGGCTCCTGGCCTGGTTTCTGACTAAGGAATGCTGACAACACTTTTGTGGTCAGCTCCTCTAGTTTATTTGTTAGTAGGATAATCAAAACAACCTGCAAAGCTCGTTTTGTCATTCGCAACTCATAACATACAATATTACATAAACACGCCTTCCAATTTAGGCTGTGTGGTTACATTAAATACATTAAAACTTTTTTAAAGTAAAAATCTACCTCTTTATCTGGAACATTTGTGGATGTTGAACTCCAAAGACTCCACTGACACAACATGTATTGGACTAACTCCTTGTGTTGTTTCCAGAGAACCTACCTCCATCGGCTCACTTATATCGGAGAGCATCACCTCCCACTGAGTGGTAGAGAGAATATCATCTCCTATTTCGAGAAAGACATCAAACTTATCAATGAGGAATACTGCGATGAAAAACTTGCGGGGCTGCTTCTTTGCTACTCGTCCCAGTTTGTTCATATGCTTGAGGTATTCTCTACAGGCTTTACACGCTCATTGAAACTTCCTTGAGGATAAATACTGTATTCCAAATAGAGTGTTCTGGATTAATTTGTGCTTAAGACTGTGTTGGACTAGGCATATTATGGATCGGAGGTAAAATATATTAGTATATTAGTAAACAAGAGGATGGACTTTTAATTTGTTAAATAATGACTCTTCTTCTTCTTCTTTTGTGAATATATCCTGAGACAGGTATCAACTGGACATCTTCCATTTTCTTCGGTCCTGAGCATCTTCTTTCATACTTTTGTAGCTTATTCCTTTCCTTATATCTATTAGCATTCCAAACCTTTTACTTCCTCTTTTCCCCTCTATCTTCCCCTCCATGACCCTCTTCGTTAAACAATATCTACGTAGTGTGTGGCCCAATCAATATGTTTTTCTCTTCGCTATCATCCTTATCAGTCTTTTTTCCTTCCCTACCCTCCTCAGCACTTCCTCATTACTCACCCTGTTCATCCATTTCATCTTTTACACTCTTCTACACAGCTACATTTGAAAACCCTCCAAATTCCTTTGTTCTCTCTTTCTGATTGTCCACGTCTCAGATCCGTATGTCACCACACTCCACACAAAACACTTTGCAAACCCTTGGCTTAACCCAATCGAGGTTCTTTCCTCCGCTGCAGTGGCGCAGGAACTAGGGGGTACGGGGGTAAATTTTACCCCCCAAAAAATTGAGGGAGGTAAAAAGTATCATTTTTACTCCCCCCAAAATAATATAGTAAAACTTTTAGATAATGTAAACATCTTATTGAGGCAAGATACAATGTTTACACTATGTTAACATAAT
>CABFWO010006154.1:0-25307 GCA_902155825.1 Timema genevievae
CCACTAGTCCACCATAATTCCTGCAGCCCAATCACACCTAAATGCACCCACTAGTCCACCATAATTCCTGCAGCTCAATCACACCTAAATGCACTGGAGCAAGTTCACCATGATTCCTGCAGTTTCGCACTGAGGGGAAAGTAGGGTATCAGGCATTTATATTTTCTATACAATAATGCTTGGAAAAATAATGAAAAAGGAAATGTTCAAGAATCAGAATTGAGAATCAAAAAATCGAGGTTGAACTTAAGAATTGGAATCGAGAAAAACAGTAATCATGACATCTCCACATATTATATTATATACTGATGACTCTAATACCAAATAAATCTAATAATGCTGGAGCAAGTGTCAATTAAATTATTCTCCTCATACATTCCCATTGGCTCAAATACTCAACTCATTTTGACAGAGAGCATCAACTATTCTTGAACACAACTTTTCTACCATGTAACACCCTTTCAAAAAACAGACTAAGGGCCAGTTTCATATTCAGATTTAGTACGTCTCAAGTGCGGCGCTATACTAAATACAAGACGTTACCTACCTGAAATTGAATGGAATGGGCCAGTTTCATATGCGAAACTGGCCATTCCATTTTGGTCTAGGTAGGTGCCGTCCTGTATTTAGTATCGACTCGCACTTTAGGCGTACTAAATCTGACTATGAAACTGGCCCTAAGTCAGCAATACAAGCTGTAGTGAACAGTATTCCTAAGAGCAGGCAAATATTTGACATCCACCAGCTACTAAACAACTTCAAGGCCTACAGAGAATTCCATCATATTGCAAGATACAGGGTAGCGATAAAGCAGACTTTCTAGCTCAAAAGCACCACAATTTTACAGACTAGTCAAAACAAATATAACTTCCCACTGAAAAAATGTATCAATAAGAAAGCTATTCAAAAAAGAGAAAAGTAAATAATCGTATATGAAAACCAAAATAACATCAATGACAAGACACTCATCCAAGAAAATCGCAAGGATATCTACTGTCAATCTTTTTCAAGACATGATTGCACCTTTATAAACCTTAACTATATCCATCTTCTCACTCTGTATTTTGTAAAGAAACTGATTCTAAACTGGATAAGGATCATCTAGTTCTACAGGGCAATGAATTAACACATTGATATTTGGATGCGAGAAATCAAATGGAAGAACACCAGTATATTTGCCATTAGTAAACAACCAACCTAATATTTGTATTTAATGCATGTGCGACTTTTTATACCTTAGTAGAAAGAAAAACGAAAGAAAAATTATTTCTTCGTGCATTGGATTATAATCACTCATCCCTAGAAAGCCTTTACTCATTTAATTCATACTCATTAGTTTAGTTTACAAAAGAAAAAGTAGAGTTTGATGAGGTGTTTGGGAAGGAAGAATGGGGATAGAGAAACGAGGAGGGTAGAAGGCTGTTGGAGCTATGTGCAAGAAATAAAATGAAAGTAGCAAACGGCTGGTATAAGTATGAAAGAGAAAGTCATAAGATCACTAGATTCAGTTGGGATGGAGAGCAAAAGTCTGTGATAGACTACTTTATCATGGTGGAAGAAATGAAAAGGTAGACCATATATACCAAGGTAATACCAAGTGTGGCCTTAGATAGGTTGTTGGTAGCAGACATAAGGGGACGGGAATGTAGGAGAAAAGGTGTGGAGGATACAAATGAAGGGGAAAGAGAGCTGTACCTAAGAAACGCAAGAGGCTCTAAATATAGCCTTTCTAATTAATCCCTAAAATCATTAGTGTAATTAGTACATAAATGTATAACACAAACAGGTAGTAAGATGCAGTGCTTAAAAAACTCACTTGGGAGCAAGTCTTTCCAGGGTTAAGACCTATGTTACTTATCTGCTAAAAACTGTTGTGCAATAAAAATTGGTACTCCAGTCCTTTTAATACAAAGCGAAAAAATATGATCCTCTGTCAGTCAGAAAGTGGGATAGGGTGGAGAAAGAAAGAGAAAGGAACCGTTCAGACCGGATAGTACAGTTAAAAGTCTCCCTTAGATTTTCAGGTAGGTGCCACAAGTTGTGTTTGTAGAAACTAAACAAACAGATTAGGAGGCACGGCTGGGGTCACTTTACGTATTTTTTCACTTTATGTTTTGAAAGCTATTAACAATAAAGATAATTAATATTGTTTATAATAATAAGCTGTACTTTACTCAACACATAAAAAGAATTCATAAATAAAAATCTAGTAAATAATACATATGTAAAGATAATCTACTACTAGATAGTGAACAGGACTATGAAAATTATGTTTAGAATAACATTTTTGCCACCCATATCGGTAAGCATGCAGAATAAACATCAAACTTGCTTGGTCCAGCTTGGGTTGGGCTTGTATCCCGGCTGGGTGCTCTGCAGGTGATTTAAAAAAATGTATTTCCACTCTCTCTGTATAAAAATTTGGGTAAATTTCCACTCAATTTTAGCTTCCTCATTTCTACCATGATAGTGCAATTAAATGTGGATAATCCAGATGAGTACTAGGCGAGGTTCAAAGAATGTATTTATCTGGTGCCTCTAAATCAGGGATTCTCAATATTCTGGGTTCGTGCATACTTGTGAAATGTATTAAAATATCATAAGCCCCTTTTAAGAAATTTAGAAAGTTGTTTTTATTTTTTATCCAAAATAGAATACATCAAAGTAGTATATTAAACAAGTGTTTTAATTTTCTAACTATTTAAAATTAAAATACACATTTTTACTTACTCAATTAGTGAGTGAATTGAAAGATATAGATAAAAAAACACTTAATGAAATTCGTTTATAGAGTAAAATACATACATACCTATATACATACATTCACACATACATATATACCTAACTAATCACTCTGTTCCCCCCTCAATGGGGACACAAGGAAAACTGTGTGAGTACCCAAAAAACAACTCTGTACTTAATCCATTCTCACTAACTTTCTACACACTTCGCTAGCCTTGCGTATGTTCTTCACTTCAACGACATCCATATGTCGAGTATTGAATCCTCTTTTATTCTTTAAACTTTCAATGTTTCATTTTTCACACATTCATCTACAACATTTAGGCACATCTTACATGGCCTATTCCTTCCTTTTGACCCACAGACTATCTTCATATTTGCTTCGTCCCTCGAACCACACATCCTTTCAACATGTCCAAACCAGAGTAGAACGCTTCTTTCTCAATGACCTATTGGGTTCCCTTTCAAACTGCAGTTCTTCAGCAGCCATTCATTAATGAGTCCGTACATAAAGTCTGTTCACCGTAGGAATTGTTTTCTGAAAGGCCTTTTTCCCTACCAGAAATATCTTATATAGTAGGATAATGGTAGGAAAAAAGACCTTTCAGAGAGTAATTCCTACCGTGAATGGAGTATACGAGTTTTTCCAAATTTATTTCCTAGATATCTTATTCCGACCACATTTGCCTTGCTATCCATAAAACAATGTTGGTGTTAGCACACTTTTATATTTTGCCATATTTGCCTTCTTCTAAACTACTTTATTCTTTGCAATAGTCCACATACATACAACTACATTCTTTGCAATAGTCCACATACATACAACTACATTCTTTGCAATAGTCCACATACAACACAACTACATTCTTTGCAATAGTCCACATACATACAACTACATTCTTTGCAATAGTCCACATACATACAACTACATTCTTTGCAATAGTCCACATACATACAACTACTCTCCGAGAGGCATTCACCCATCTGTTGATTTCACCATCTATCCTTACATTATTACAGAACATTCTGACAAGATACACAAAACCACTCTTTTTTATAACAGTTTTCTCTTACACTAAAGTGACACTCATTTCATGACCTGTCCTAATCAAAAACTATTACCTTTGTTAAAGAGACATCTATATGAAAACTTATTCTGCCTGCCATTAAGATATTCATATGATTTAATGCATTCTGCAAGTCACTCTCACTTTCAGCTATTAATACAACATCATCTGAATATAGTAGCACTCTGACATTCACATTGTCCATTTGTACAACAAAGATGTCCTAACAAGCATCCCTCATACACTTATCCATGAATACATTAAATGACCATGGAGACATAACACAACCTTGTCTAACACCCTGTTCAATGTCAAACCATTCGCTCAAAGCCATTATTCACCGACATAAATGCATTTATTAACCATGCATCCACACCGTACTCTAAAGAACATTTCATAGCATACCCCCAGTAACATGATTGCATGCTGTCTCCAGGTCAACAAATGTACAATACACTTTCTTCTTTACTGCCATACATTTCTCAATCAATTGTTGCAATGCAAATATTTGGTCTATGCAACCTCTACCCGGCATGAACCACAGTGCACACCCCAAATCTTGTCCGCAGTTTTTCCATGCACCCTTTAATTAAAACTCCCCAAAACTTTGCCTGGAATACACAAACTAAATGGCCTATAGCTATTACTTTAGCCTCCATACACTAAGTCTTCTTTCTTGTCTTACTACCTTTCTGACAATTTAAAAATAGGACTTTAGGAAATATAAGGCTGGGGTTTATAAAAAATACTTTTAAGTGTGGTAGGAAATTTAAATTTGGCAGAAAGGTAGAAGTATAACTCCAGAAATTCAGAAACTATTACATTCACTCTTCCTGATTACCTTTGTACAAAGGTATAATGACAGAATTCTTCCAGTCATTAGGAACATTCATGATCCCAGTACACACAGTGAACAACTCACACAATCTGGCAAGTAGTACCATGCCTCCACACTTAAGCATTTCACTTGTGATACCTTATAAGCCTGCAGCTTTGCAATTCCTTAACACTTCAGACTCATTAATTATTTCTTTAATCATAATATTTTCCCTGTTTTCTGCTATTTTTTATATGTTTTCACCATACAATTGCTCAAAATACTCCCTCTATTGCTCACTTATAATGTTTTTTACCCCATTAATCTCACTAAGTTCATTCTGAATGCCGTAGGTCTTTCCTTGCACTCCTTGTTTTGTTCTTTTTACCCACTTTCACTTCTTATTTCCTTCAATATTATTCTGCATTCTTTCTCTTTTTAATCTCATTTGCTCCTTATTCTTATTTACTACTTTCTTTGCATTCATCCTTTTTGCTTTGTATATGTCCCACAACCTCTTATGTTCTGTTTCACTCTTCACAGCAATCATTTGTTTGTAGGCTTACTTCTTTCCTCTCAAAGCTTCTTTCACCTGTTCATTCCACCAGGCATCTCTTTTTGAATTTCCCACCACCGCAGATAAATACACATCTTTTGAGCACTCAACTACAGCCTCTTTTAATCTGTTCCAGGCACTTTCAATATCATTAGCATCTATAATCAAATTCCATTCATGCTATTGTAAAGTTATATTAATTAAATTCATGGTGATGCGTTCCTTTCAATTGATTAATATTGTAAAGTTAATTTTTAGCCCAACAATCTTTCATATTGTGCTGTAACACTTTCATCCTGATTTTTTTCCACTTTCACGCTTACTTGCTTAATATTCTTGCACTGATTCCTCACAACGCTCCTACCTAAGTCAACTACTGAGATCACGAAAAAGTGATTCGTTCCACATTCAGCTCCATGTACAGCCCTAGTATTCTTTACTAAACTTTTCAGCCTTTCATCATACACCACAAAATCAATAATCATTCTTAAATCACCGCTTTGCCATGCACACAAAGGAATATCTTTGTGCTAAAACACGTGTTAGACACAAATAAACCTTTTTAAAGCGTCTTGTTTCCATGATTATCTAGTTGATTTTCTAGGGTGTGCACTATGAGAGGATGAATAGCATCAAGAATATTTCCCCTGTCAAGTTTCCGGAAATAGATATCAGACCAATAATTGTGTTACCTAATATACCCGCCCATAAGTTGGGTTTTTTTTGGCCATTGTGTGTGTCCGTCAGTAAAAACATGAGGATTTTGATCACTCCAATAATTACAGTTGTATTTATTTACAAAACCACTTAAGAAAAAAGTGCACTCGTCAGAAAAGCAGATACATTCTAATAACAATGGATTCACATTCAATACCTTGATCATTTCTTCATAAAACTGTACTCGCCTATCAGGATATCTTCGTTTAATGTTTGATGTACCGGCATTTTATACGGATGAAAATATTTAATTATGTATTACACACAAACACTTGTACCTTTCGGAGTTACGTTTGAAAAGGACAAATTCTAATGCCACGCCCAGTGCCGGCGACTCAGAAACTTGTGAGGCTCATTTATTGAGATAGCTTCTACTTAAAAAAGCTGAAGACTACCATTTTGAAAATGGCACAAAGTGATCTACAGGAAAATGTAATAAAAAAACAGGGAGTCTCATTTAAAAAAAAACCAAAGTAATATTAACGTCCCCTTAGCAACGCCACCCAAGGTCATATGAGCCTTACCACCTTACTTCCCCCTAGAACCAAACAACTTAAGTATAAAACATTTTTTTCTGCAATGTGTTGTTTTCGAGATATTTTGGTGGAAAGTTTTCAAATGAAAACCCAGTATAAACATATATATAAACATTAGTCGAGTATAAGTACCCATTTGGGTTATACGCAAGCATTAGTTATGTTAATAGAATAGGGGTGAGGAAGGTAAAGTTTTAGAGGAAATGTACATGCATTTGCATGGATACAATTTGGGAACATTTTTGCCAAAATTGTCAGACACCGACGATGTGGGTTTCAAGACTGTTCTTAAAAAGAAATTATGCATAGCATGTATAAGTTATAGAATATTATTATATAATATATACGTATTAAGCTCACTAAACATATACATGTGGCTGCATGGCCAAAGGCTCTACTTTTACAGTAAATTAGAGTGCTGATGAAGATGAGATAGAGGTTTGAATCTCAGTTAAGTGTATTAAGGGTGGTTTATCTCCCTCTCACTAATCCAAATATATTCCCTCAATCATATTCCAATGGCGTAGTTAAATGTGGTTAGCACAGAATGTTGTCAGACAGTGCAAATACATAATACTATAAAGAGAAGCAATGAACCCCAGCATTCCAAGGAGGTTTCCAGAGGTAAGACCAATGTCAATGGAGCTACTCAGTGGTCCCGAGGTCATAATAGTTTCGTGCTCATCTAAATTTATTGACTTAAGTCTGGCACCCAATATAATTCTTTTATGTTTATTATTACAAAAATGAGATTACCCCAACATTGTGCAGTTATTGAATAAAATAACATTAATACGGTAGCATATATTTCAAGGGGTAAAGCTAAAAGCACTTAATAATGATAAGTATTTTCATTGTTGATAATAAAGTAAATCCAGAATGTTTGTTTACACATAACACGGCAGTTCATGATGGTGGATCAGTTGTCTTTAAATAGTGTTTCTTTAAGTGATAGTAATTAAAAATAGATGGTACGGTGCACCGCACAGACTTTCTCTCTCTTTCTATAAACTCGTAAGATTTCTGAACGGAATAATGTACATTGTATCATCACCACTCCAAATAAGAACACGCATAAAATAATATACAATGATATATAATCAATGAGAAAAGAGGCGCATCTTTGTCCACCTAAGAGCATTTCAAACAGTTTAATGTCTTCCACAAGGGTCAACACTTCGTATTAAAATTTCGATTTCTGGTTAAAATTTTAACATTTTATAAGGTGTTGCAGATCTTCAAGTCATCGCATTGATATTTAATTATTCATTTATACATTTTGACCAATAAAAAATGTAAATATTGACTATTGAGTCTAAAATGGAGATAGATCATTGCTATGCAAACATTTCTCCTAAGAGATTTAAGGAAAAATAACATACTTTTTTAGATACTTATATTTAATTACTCTATGGCATTGGAGAATTATTGCGTTAAGACTTAAGTAGTATATGTTTACAACTAAAGCTCACAAAATTGTATTAATATATTTGCAAATATCTCAGAAACTGTTGCTTTTATAAAAATATATGTCAAATAAAAGTTTTTTATTTCTAATAGTCCTACAATTTTGCAATGATAAGTTGTTTAGTTTCTCAAATAGTTGTGGAGATACGGAAATTAACGCTTCTGTAAAGTACCCTAAAAATCATTTTCATAGGAAAATGAAAATAGCCAGTTTATTTATAATCTTAATCAACGCCTAGATACGAATTTTAATCAAAATCGTTTGAGCAGATTTTGAGAAAACCAAATTTTTCTCTTTTCGCCCTTCAGTAAACTACCCTTAATTTTAAGTTTTTATAGACACACAGACAGACGGCATTGCAAAGACTATTTTTTAGGGTTCGGGGGGTCATGAGACGTCGACATCCATCAACATTTCAGGTTAGTTTTTTTTACGGTCGCAATACTTAAACTTTAATGTCCAAAAAGTTAAAAAAATTATATAATTGCGTATAGATTGAAAGTTATTGATTTTATAAAAATATGTTTCGGATAAAATATCTGTATTATAAATATATATACATATTTGTAATGCTAAGTAATTTCATATCTCAAATAGTTTCGGAGCTATTATAAAAAATGTTAATTTACGCATCAGACCGGAGCCCTTAAAGCCATTTTGCCGAAATATTGAGAGTAGCCATTTTGTTTGGAATATTTATTAATGTTCATAAATGAAATTTAATCAAAATCGTTAGAGCCGATTTTGAGAAAATCGACTTTTTCTCTTTTTGCCCTTCAGTACACTACCCTTAATTTTAGGGGTAGATATCCAATTTCAAAAACCCTTCGGGGCAACCCTATGAAAACCCTAGATATCAAGTTTTAGCTCAATCGGTAAAATAATTTAGGCTCTAGTTGGAGGTACAGACAGACAGACAGACAGACAGACGGAAATTCAAAAACAACTTTTTCAGATTCAGGGAGTCATGAAACGTCATCAAAATCTCGAGTTCGATTTTTTTGACGATCACCATACTTTCTCTACCTGTAAGATAGAGAGAAAGTAAATATATTTTCACTCATTCAAAATATATTCTTTTCCCTAGGTATTTTTTTAATCATTCTATCAAATTAATTATGCTTTAGTAAAATTATGTGATTGTGTAGAAAACACAGAACAAATATTTATTTTGCTTTATTTGTGGTTGCGTGTTCATGTTAAAAGTCAAAGCTGTTGAATATTAAGTTGTCAGTTATGTAAAACCTAATTTCAAATTAATTTTAGAAATTATTACGATTTTAATCATCTTTGAACATCTTATTTTATAACAAGGAAAATTGATTTTGAAACGTAAATTCAAACTATAGTTTGTTTCAAATGTAATTAAATAGATTGCTTCATTTGATTAAATATATATTTGAAAAGAGTATTTTGGTTAAGTCTACAATAAGAATGAGAAAACATTTTACGCGAGCAAAATAAGGTTAATATTTTGAAAAAAGAGAAGATAAAGTGTTCACGAAATGTATAAATTAGGGCGAAATTTAAGAAACTAAAGATGGCAGTACTTCGGAGTTATTGAGGCACCTTTCTCAACACCCAAGGCTAAAGTGAGAGTTATTTTATTTTTACTATGGTAAGTTTTAGTTTAAATATTTGTGAAAGCTAATAATTTTATTGATATTGAGTATTTGAAAAACCATTAAAAGCCTAAATTCTAAAATCAGTTTTTAAATATTTCCCATTCCGTCTTGTTCCCGCAGGAAATTGTTATTTCTCGCCCAAAAGTTTCTCGAAGTCAAAATGTCATTCCCGCACAGGCTTTATATATATAAACAAATTTAGTTTTACTTCATAAGTAAAATGTATTAAGGAGCTCGGGTGACAGTTTCGTTGTGATTCTCCATGATAATTGGACAGTTTAGGAACATTTTTGACTTAATTATTTTTTATATCCTTGATCTCTATAGATTTCATCTTGGGATTCTAAAGACAGATGTTGTATAGGGTAGTATTTTTATTTGTCTCGTGAAACTTGGCATTTATTTCTATAATATATATATATATGTGTAGGTTCTTTATTATTTGGAGAAACCTTTCCTTAACCAGGATTTATCTTAATTTTTCTAACTACCGCTCTACTGTCTTCTCTTTTTTTTATTGATTGGATGTAACCTTTCTTTAAATATCCTTTAAAAGGGGAAGCTTTAATTTTTAAGAAAGGAGACAATAAAATGAATTATTGCATAATAATAATATAAGACAAATGATTCGACAAATCACAGACAAACTTCTGATGACATTAATTTCACCCCCAAATACCATTTGGGATTGCCAAGAATTAACACTATCCTCAAGAATGAATACAAATTTTTAATTTCCTCCACTCGGATACAAAACCTTCTCAGCTCTCCCTCAAGAATATCTTTCAAACGGCCACAACCTTCTAGTATACCCAAAATTTCTCGACCCCAACAAAACTTTCACCTCAATCAACACAGCATAAGGTTCACACCCGTGTATAAAACAACGCTGCAACACCTGATAGATACACTCACCCAGCAAGACCTTCAATAGTAAGAACACCAAGAAGCAATAACACATCCAACTTATCTACCAACTTCAATGCAATTTTTGTGAAGCTGAATACGTTGGGTTCCCAACAGGACCTCTGAGAATACGCATGAACAATCACTATTTCGATTCCAACCACAAGAATCCAGATAAACCACTTCCTTCCTATGCTAACACCCACAATAAGGAATTAAAGAGTCCTGCTACACCACCAGAGTACTCTGAGCATTTCCTACAATTCTCAACTCGGACAATGGGAGCATGGACATCACTGGGTAACCTAATCCAAACTACCCCCTGATCAAAATATCATTAAAAAAAAATTAAAAATAATAATATTAATAATAGCAATAATATTTTTTATTTATATTTTTGTACTTTTAGAATTATTTTATTGTTTTAATTATTGTTATTTCATTTATAGTCTTTGTTTGACTTAAAGTTTATTTTTATTTTCAATTATTAATTTTTCATCAAGCTATCTATTCAAGCCTCCATTATGTTGCATCAATCCGGCAATATTGCAAGTTTTCAGTTATATTTCAAACTAGCAATCCCGCACGGCGTTGCCCGTGACCCCTTCAAAGATTTGTTAAAAATAGCCAAATTAAAAATCCAAATAAGAATTTAAAAATCCAGCTTCAAGGTGCATTTGGACCATCTTCCGTCCACCTATGCTAAAAATTTCAGACCACTGCGTGCCGTAGATTTGGCTGGGTATCGCACACAAACAAACATACACACACAAAAACACTTCCTTTTATTATTATATATTATTCTAGAAGCATGTAGTTCTAAATAATATCGTGTTTTGTGTATTCTTAATCTTCATATGAAAAAGTAATATTGCCGAAAATTCAAACTAATGTGCAACTGTGGAAGTGTGAAGAAGTAGGAAGTGTGAAAGTTTAAGATGATATGAAGAGAGAAGTGTGTTTTTATATCTAGGTCTAACCTAACTATCCTTTCAGGTTGGCTTCCTTCACTATCAATTACTTTAAATTATTGTACAGCAGGGGTTGGCAACCTTTTAAGCAGGAAGCGCTATTTTCCGAAATGTGTTTTACTCTAGAGGCACCAAGAAAAATGTCGATTTTTATATTTGAATTTTCACCTTTTATTTATGTATTTATTAGTGACAAGTGGAAAATATACATATTTTAAATGTAATAAACAAAACACAAACTATAATATTATCATTCTTCAGATTTAAATATTTGAGCCTAAAATTTTGAGGCATGTTAAAAAGTGGGCTTATTGTTAAGAAATTATTACAGGGTGGCTACTAAACTTTTATTATAAAATTCCCTGACTATTCCAGGTTTTTCAGACAACATTAAAAAAAATTCTAGACCTAAGCTTTTTACAGTTTTTCTTGCTGCATGGGAATTTTTTCATTCACTATACTAAGTACATATTTTCAAAAAATCCTAGGCTTCCAAACGTTAACATTCTTATAAGTTCTTGTTAATTCTCTATTATTTAATTAGGTATTATTTGTGTTCCTGTTTGAATGTGTTATAAAATAAACACTGTACAACCATCTCATGTTAGAATAAAATATCCAGGCAATGCACTTTGTTAACATCGAGAAATACTCACTTTTGTTTAAATGTTTAGGTGCAGAATTAATCAAACATTTAAGTTCGCTGACTTGATTTTTATTAAATTACCTGATATTTACCTGTTTTCCCTGACATCAAAGAATTCCCTGGCTTTTCCCTGTCTGTAGCCACCAAGTATTAATGGAATAATAAACAATTGAAATTGGTATAAACATCAAAACTCTACAACTTGCGAACTTTATTTAAGTACCTTAATCATTAATGTGGAGCCTGGCACTGCATATTGTCAGCCGAACTTGATGAAGTCAGGAATATAACTGGAGATTGCTGTATGTAAGCAGTTATCAAGATGAAAATCAGTTAATCTTGATCTATATTGTGACTTAAGATGCTTCATGGTTGAAAACACTGATCCAAATGTGTAAGTTGATGCACAGTAGGAGTGGAGTATCAAGGCGCACTTTCTCAACAATGAATAAGAGTTTTTATCTGCCAAGTTCCAAAATTTATCTTCACTGCAATGAGATTTTGTAATGATGTACTTTTGTAAGTTTATTATTTCCATTTCAAGAGCTTCCGTATCTTCAATTTGTAAGCTTATTTAAATACAAGGAATCATCTCAATAACATCAATCGTGGCAAAAGAGTTAGAAAAAAAATGTAGAGTTGCAAGGTGAGCAATGAACGGCAAAGTGTTTAGATTTGCTTCATCCATACTTCGCAATATAATTTTCAAGTTTGGGTAGTAAGAGAAAGATTTTCTTGTGAGGTGAACTTTCTATAACTAAGTTTACATTTAAAAGCATTCAATACACTTATCATTTTTGCAATGTAATGGTTGTTACCTTGCAGATGTAGGTTAAGCTCATTCAGATTCGCATTATGTCTGTCAGGAACCCCAAGTCCATAAGCCACACTTCATTCAGCTCTGTGCACTGTTCCTTTCTTGAACTAAGAAACAGTTTTATTTCTTTAAGAACACTTATAAATCTTGCTAGCATTTTGCCTCTATTAAGCCACCTGACCTCTGTATTTAGGACCAAGTCAGTGTAATCAGAACCTTCGTCTTCTAACAGTGCCTTAAATAACCTGTGCTGCATAGAAGCCTCCTTAATTGAACTAATTATCTTCACAACTTTACTCATGACATGATTAAAACTAAGGACCTTTACACATAATACTTGATGATGTAGTCTGCAGTGATAAGATATAAAATGAGGAGAGCATTCATCTTTCATACATAACACTAAAGTCTAAATCAATTTTTGCAGCCAACAAGTGCAGGAGACCAACCTTTGTAATAGCTGTCAACTTTTCTAGGAAAATATTACATTCCTGCACATATTTCTTGAAGCCATTATAAATGTTCTCACCCCGAGTTCATCCTTTCAGTGGAAGTAGATATTTTTCTTTGAGAGAATAGTCACTAAACACAATTTTCACTATTTGTAATAAATATGATGTACTTGAAATGTCCGTCTATTCATCTATTCGCAGAGAGTAAAATGTACAGCTTTGTAAATTATGTTTCAATTGAAACTTCATATCTTCCGATATATGTTCCATCCTCCTTGTCACCATTCTAGCCGATAGCTGCACTTTGTTGATAGGAGAAATAATTTCCGTTTTATTGGTAAAATCATCGAACAGTGACTTTGAAGCAGCAATCAGGGCTTCTTTAACTATTTCACAATCTTCAAATTATTTTTTTCCATTTCAATAATACATGAGAAACTTTCAAGCAAGCAATTGTTGCATTTGTTGAGTGCTTGTTTAGTGTGGTAAAAACTGACCGTTGACATTTCAACTTGGCCTTCAAATTACTGACTCTTCTTTTTCTAATTCTGAATCCACAGGAAAACTTTCGTTAAGAGAGTTGTAACTGTTTTGAAGTGTCTCTCGATGTTGCTTTTCTTGAGAACAGATACACTGGCGTTACAATGCAAACACACACATTTACCTTTTACATCTGTCAAACTAAACTTCTGCTCCCATTCATTATTAAAATAATAAGTTCTTAGCCTCTTATTACTCATTGCTAAAATCTCACCACATTAAAACAGAATTGCACTGTCCACCACAAAATAAGACACTGGCAATACCGGCGTTGTTTGTTATGAAGAGGTCGATGCACTCACACAGTTTTGCCAACTCAATTTTTACCGCCTTCTGTTATGAAAAGGTTAATGCACTCGCACAGTTTTGCCAACTCAATTTTTACCGCCTTCTGTTATGAAAAGGTCAATGCACTCACACAGTTTTGCCAACTATATTTGTACCACCTTCTGCTATGAAGAGGTCGAGACACTCCCAGTGTTGCCAACTCAACTTTACAATGTCTTCACAGAACACTGAAGCCAGTACTACAACAGATTTGAATTTCAAATTGTTCAGCTGATGAAGACTACTAAACAAAGAAGTTTAATTTCAAATAATACTCGACAACCATCCTGTTATTTATCAAAAAACTACTAAACAATAAATTTACAAAAATAAAATCGCCTAAAACCTGTCAAGAGGGTGGCATGGCGCACGCGGGAACCATGTTGCCGACCCCTGGTGTACAGTGTCTTATTATAAGAAAGGAGATAGGAAGAGATGTACAAATTATAGTGAAATAATGCTGATGTTACACTGTACAAACATATGAGAAGAGAAGATACTGGAAAATAGAATATTAAAAAAAAAGAAAAGGAAGGTGGAGAAAGTAACAGCACAAAGTTAGGGAACAGAGGTCTACTATAGACTTTATCTTTGCTATATGTCAACTAAGTGAAAGAAGGTATGAATTTGGGAAGGACTTGATGATGGTATTTATGGATGTGGAGAAGTCATATGATAATGTGAATAAAAATAAAGTTTGAAAAGTGATGGAGGAGGTTGGAGTGGAAAGAGGAATGTAATGAAAGCGAGGTGCATGTGTAAGGATAGAATGAGTTGTGTTAAGACAGAGATTGGGAGGACGGAGTGGTTCCAAATAAAAAATGTAGTGAAGCAGGAAAGTTCCCTCTCATTACTACTATTTGTAATGGTAATTGAAATGGCCATGAATAAATTCGCAGGAAAACTCAAGAAAGTAAAGAATGAAAGCCATGATGGTATGGAGGCAAAGGTAAGTGGAAGTATAGGAACAGCTAGAGGAATGGAATTGAAGAAGTGAAAGGAGTGTGGTTGAAATCTAGCAAGGTAAAGTATGGAATGATGGTAATGATAAAGAAGAGGATAAGGCCTAGCTATAAAGTTGGATGGAGTAGAGCTGAGAAAAGTATAAAAAAAAAATTAAAGTGTGATTGAGATGAAGGGTTGGAGTAGAGAAGATCTAATAAGAGGTCAGGTTGTTCTATAGGTGTGTAAGAGACCTGCTATGGAGAAGAGAACTAACCTTGTAATGTAAGGCAGTGTTGTTTAAAGTATACTTTGTACACATTGTCACACATGAAGTAGAAACATGGACATTTAATGTAAGAAAGATTAGGAAAGTGAAGGCCATGGGAATGAAGTTTGTGAGGAGCATGTTAGCTGTCACGAAAAGAAACAAGATTAGGAATGAAGTTATTTGGTAAAGAGTGGGGGTATAGGTAGTAAATGAGATAAAAGAGGAAGCAAGACTGAGATGGTATGGGCATGTAATGATGATGGAAAAGGAGAAAGTATGCCATAAAAAAGGATGGAAATAAAGTATGTAGGAAAAATACCACAGGGGAGGCCAAGAAAGAGCTAGGCGGGACAGATAATAGAAAGTGTTCAAGTGAAAGGAGAAGAATGTACGGTATTAAAGGAGGAAAACTGGTGGAAGGATAGAGGAAGAAGGAGGCGTTTTAATAAACTTACCCAGCCACAAGCTGAAAACAGGCGATGTTGATTTTTTCACTTTTTTTTATCAATTTCTATTTTGTACCAGTACCTAGTTAAGGAAACTCCATGGTGGAATGAAAAGGTAAAGGAAGCGGTGAATGGCAAGAACAAAGTATTTAGGTAATGGTTCACAAATATAAGGAGAGATTGAGGATAATGGGAGAGATAAAAATAGAAATGCAAAGAAGATAGTTAAAGGAGAAAAACATGGGTGGAAGATTGGGCAAAAGTGGTACAAACTGATGTGGAAGGAAACAAGAAAATATTATATAGCCAAGTGAGTTAAAGGAGGGAAAATAGGAAAGACCAGAGGATTGGACAAAAGGTATTATATTAACAATATTCAATAAAGAGGATAGGAAGAGGTGTGAAAATTATAGAGGCATAACAATGATGTGTCAATGCGTGAAAATGTACAAAGATTCTAGAAAGAAGAATGAGGAAAAGTGTGAATGGAGGATGGAAAGAGGAGCAAAATGGGTTCAGAGAGAAGAGGTTGAGGATAGATTTAATATTTGTAATTAGATAGTTGATGAAAAAGAAATATGAGTTTGGAAAGGATCTTGTAATGGCATTTATGGGTGTAGAAAAAGCTTAAGATAGTGAGAAGAGAAAGAAAGTATGGAAAGTAATAGAAGAGGCTGGAGTAGAAAGAGGAGTGATTAGGAGAGTAAGGAATATGTATGATAATAATGTAAGTTGTGTAAAGACAGGGAGAGGGTGTACTGTGTGGTTCCAATTAGAAAATTGAGTCAAGCAGTAAAGTGCCTTTTCACCATTACTATTTGTATTGGTGAGAAAAATGATAATGAATAGTGTGGCAGGCAGATTGGGTGAGGAGTAAATGAAAACAATGATGTTTGCAGATGACTTAAAGTGAAGTGATGGTTATGACAAGGCAGAGAACAAGGCCAAGAAAGGTGATAGAACTGGATGGAGTAGATTTGGAAAAAGCAGAGAGTGTAAGTATCTGGGTAGTGTGATTGAGGCAAAAGAACAGCAGCAAAGATGATATACTAAGATAAGGGAACCAGGGAGAGGTTTTCTACAGGTGTGTATGAGACCTAATATGGAAAAGAGAAGTGTCCTGAAGTGAAAGAAAAGTGTTATATAAAGCATACTTCATATTCATAATAATGTATGCAGCAGAAACTTGGACTTTGGATAAAAGTGAAACGAGGAAAGTTGAGGCCATGGGAATGAAGTTTATGAGGAGCATGTTAGCTGTCACCAGAAGAGATAGGATTAGGAATGAAGATGTAAGGTCTAGAGTTAGGGTACAAGGGGTACATGAGATAGTAGAGGAAGCTAGGATGAGATGGTATGGCCACATAATGAGGATGGAAGGGGAGAGGATTTCAAGAATATTAATGGATATGAAGCATGTAGGGAAGAGACCACAAGGAAGACCAAGGAAGTGATGGGAGGAACAGATAGCGGTAAGTGTGCAAGTGACAGGAGAGTAGAAGAGATTGCAGGAAGAAGAATGGTGGAAGGACAGAGGGAGATGGGAGCATTTTACTAAACAGAACTGGCCACAGGCTGGAAACAGTTCATGATGATGATCTATTTAATTTATAAAATATATTAGATTTTAAGACTAAGTAAATCAGATAGCAAGCTATAGTACAGACATACTTAATTACTTACATCCACCACTGTTTTCAGCCTGTGACCCCGGTCAGTTTTTTATTCAAGTAATATATTTTCCACTACTGGCTTGCTAGGCCTGTTTTAGCTTCATATGCCTTATAAACTAACTTAAGACTAGGACAGACACAACATCCAGTCCCCACCTGTTAATTCATTACTGTGAAAGGGTAGTCATCATGTACTATTTCCAGAATGTGAACGGGTCAGTTTAGTAAAATGCCTACATCTTTATCTGCTTCCCTTACTCTATTCCATATTTAATACCAGTAATAATAGTATTTAATTACCAAAATGTTTTATATCCACAGATTAGGGTATCCAATTAAGCTAATATTTTCAATGTTTGACAAGTCAATATTTACAATCAAATTTGGTGTGTTCTAAATTGCTCAATTTTAAGCAGCCTATGTGTAGTGACAGTGTTCTTGTTTTATAAGGTAGGATCAAGAATAAAGTGAATTATATTTCCAGTTTTTCTGAGCACATATGCATTTAATTTGTGATGTTGGTAGCTAAAATAAATCAAGTGATAATACTTATTAGTAATTAAAGAAGTCACTTACTTGACCTTCTCCTCATACTCAAAACATTTGGACACCAGCATTGCTGAATGAGTTTGATTGATTCCTAACATTTTCTTATTTGAAGCCTCTGGTCTCCTCTTCAACAAGAAACCAGATTCCACTTCCACCACTGGTTCTGTCTTCACAACAGGCAAAAAGGATGGGGTTGTTAGTGGAATGTTTTTTGAGTTTTTTTTTAAGAGACTATAACCTGGTTTTGCTGCACTACTTCCATAAGGCATATTTAAAATAGACTTGCCAAATGTTTTGACACCATAAGAAATATTTAAATCTGGTTCTAGTTTTATTGTAGCTGTATTCAATATAGGGTTTATATTGCTAGACTGTTTGGAGGTTTGATTCGTCACACAATCCATTGTGTTCAATGCCTGTGGTTTATTAGGGGATTTTAAAGGAATCGATTGACTAACAGAACTATTCACAGACGAATGTGGTTGTTTTACAATATAATACTGTCTGTCCTTGAGGAACAACACTGTTTTTTGTTTGGAATGAACTGTTGCTGGTTCCTCTTCACTTGAAATGGAGCTTGTCACACTTTCTGATGATAAAAGTGTTGTTGGGAAAGTTGTTGTTGTTGTTGTTGTTGTTGTTGTTGTTGTTGTTGGTGGTGGTGGTGGTGTGGCTGGCTTTGACGACAAATCTTTGAGTGCAATTTTCAAGGATGAGGATTGTGTTTTAGAAATCAAAGAATTATTCTTCATCAACAGCATCAAAGAATCTAGACCGAGTGAAAGCTGAGTCTGTACCAAAGCTGTGTTCTCTGAACGATCACTGTGCTCTCCAAACATCAAAGATGGCCGCATTGTGTCTGATGAACTTATAGTGGTGGGTGTTGTAGTTCTTGGGAAAGAGGGTACATTCACAGATTCACATTTTGTTTCTAAATAATTTATCGGTTTGAGTGATGGTGCATTTAATCGACCGAGAGCTATGAAAAATATATTACCTGATGCATCCATGCATTTGACTAAAGTGGTGGGTTTTTTAAGAGGTAGTGCTTCTTTTGTACTAGGAAGAAGTGGATCTTTGAGGGCATCTCTTGACAAGTCCATACATATATCACTTGAATTAACATTATTTAACTCTTTTTTTATAACTTCTTCAGTTCTAAAACCATTAAAAACATTGTTCTGAAAGTCATGAACAGAATGACAGCTAAATGATCTATCAGATTCTACATTTTTGTTTTTTATGTTGTTCTCATTGTGAAAACATGTGTTTTTAGATACTTTCAACAGTTCTGATTTTGAAGATTCTAAACTAGTTTGACCATGGCAATTATTTTTATTTTTAACAAATGATTCATTTTGACACGCATTATTGCTCCATGAGGAAACAAGATTTTCTTTTCTGGACTGTTTATTTGCAAATTGAAAATAGTCATGATCAAAAGAGGTGTCACTTGAACTAATTTTGTGAATAATCATTTCACTTGTTAAGGTGTCCAAGTCTTGATCAAGTTCCTGCTTAATGTGCAGCCCACCTGTAAAACAATTGTTGGTTTTGTTGTTAGCATCTTCACAGTCCACCTCTAGTTTGATATTCACACTTTCACTGGCGGTAGAGGGGGTGTCTGTCTGGATGTCCTCTCGTTGGGAATTATCTTGAAAACATTCAGTCATCTCTCCCGGGCGGCTCTTCTCTAAGAGAGGAGAGGCAGTGTCGATCGTCTCTCCTGGGTGGCTCTTCTCAAAGAGAGGAGAGGCAGTGTCAATCATTTCTCCTGGGCCGCTCTTTTCAAAGAGAGGAGAGGCAGTGTCAATCATCTCTCCTGGGCGGCTCTTCTCTAAGAGAGGAGAGGCAGTGTTGATCATCTCTCCCAGGCGGATCTTCTCAAAGAGAAGAGAGGCAGTGTCAATCGTCTCTCCTGGGCTGCTCTTCTCTAAGAAAGGAGAGGCAGTGTCAATCGCCTCTCCTGGGCCGTTCTTCTCTAAGAAATGAGAGGCAGTGTCGATCATATCTCCTGGGCGGCTCTTCTCTAAGAGAGGAGAGGCAGTGTCGATCATATCTCCTGGGCGGCTCTTCTTTAAGAGAGGAGAGGCAGTGTCGATCATCTCTCCCGGGCTGTTCTTTTCAAAGAGAGGAGAGGCAGTGTCGATCATCTCTCCCGGGCTGTTCTTTTCAAAGAGAGGAGAGGCAGTGTCGATCATCTCTCCTGGGTTGCTCTTCTCTAAGAGAGGAGTGGCAGTGTCGATCATCTCTCCTGGGCGGCTCTTCTCTAAGAGAGGAGAGGCAGTGTGGACCATCTCTCCTGGGCGGCTCTTCTCAAAAAGAAAAGAGGCAGTGTCTAGATGGCTAGAACCCATGTGTAGCCAGATATCTACAACTGTCTCTGCACCTACAAACAAAATATGTATATTAGTAAAGTTTAGGATCAAACCTTGACCCAAAATGACTTGATGGATGCAATCAGACTACAATGACAACTAGAGCACAAGTTGATTTTGATAAGAACACTTTTTTAGAATTTTAGAATGTTGGTTTTTTGCAATATTCAAGATGTGTGAAGCTTAATATGGCTTGAATTTTTTGATTACTATTAGGTTTATGTTCAAATTGATCTAGAGATTAATATCAAAACACAAGGTGTTAATCATTATAAATACGGGAGTGTCCATATCATATAGATATAGAGAGTTACCTTGAGTTAGTTACAGGGTCTTTAAAATATAAATAAAACAGTACACCAAGCATCTATAGCAATGGAAAAACAATTGAGTCAAACTTATCAAATTGTTGATCTTTTTTATTTATATAATTAATTTTATTTCAACAACTTATTCAAGTAACGTTGAAATTAGTATTCTTAAGACATTGAAAGTTGCATACAAATAAATACAGATTGAAGCTGTTTAGTTGGACACCCTTGGGACCTGAAAAGTGCCGGATCACAATCCCAAGAGCCCTCAATATATCCCTTCGCATATCCGCTAAGCTTTTTATATCACTATACAGACTTATTACCATGTTTCACAAGGTAGAACAAAGCTTAAAACAGGAGATAATAACCAACTTTCACAACTCTTAGTCTCTTGGCAGAATTCAAGCTAAAACAGAATATATAAACAAAACACAACTTTGGTGGCCTTTGTACTGCTAAAACACTGTCGCAACATGTTGGACCACGGGAGTTGCTGGACTAAAGAGTTTCAACCTGTAATAGCATGTTAGTTGAGATGCACTTGCCTATGATCATTCATTTAAAATAATATTAATTTTTATACCAACGTAACGTGTCAATATTATTTGTAAAATATGAATAACTAAGAAAATAATAAAAAGTGAGTTTAAAAAACTAGTTTTAAGTTGTTTGGTATCATTATACTTATTCAATATGAGCTGCCCCAAATTTATGACCATACCTGCGAGTGACTAAACCAGCAATCTAAGACAATATTCAATATTACTATAATCTCTTTTTAAAACTCAACCAAGATTTTGAACAAACTTTTATTTTAATATTGATTTCTAAACTTAACTTCTTCTGTGTGGCCATGAAAATTTCAACAATTGATTGATGACTTTAATCTGAAGAGAAGTTGTAGCAGTAATGACTTAATATCATATTTTCTACTCTGTATAGTGATGCATAAGCGAACATTTAAATGTACCCTATAAAGTTGCATTATTCCACTATAGTATAGGGAGCCGTCTTAACAGAAGGGGCAAATGAGGCAACTACCCAGGGGTACTTGGCAGAAGTAATTGAATTTATGAATCTATCATTTTCATAAAATCTCTCAAATACAGAGTATGCTCACTCTTCAGTGAGTCAACAGGCCAATGGAAAATACTCCAAGCTGAAATTAAAACAAGTATTGCTGACATCAAACTGCTGCCAAAGCATTTGTCAACAACACGGTCGTCTGCAAGACAAGATGCATGCAGAGCACTGACGGAATTCTACCTCAATTTTCTTTCAGCTGCAACAAAGAGTGCAAATAATCCATGCAAAAAAACGGAAACACGAGCTGGGGCTGAAGGTTTGTGGGCTAACTTTGCTAAAGTTGAAGAATGAAATATTAACAAAGTTTTGGACAGAAATTCTAGAACAGTTTAACAAACTTATCAAGAGTCTTCAAAGTACTACTACTAATTTGAATGACATAATCCTGATGTATAATTCACTAAGAAGTTATGTGGAAGAGCTCTAAGATAGATTTGACTACTATGAATGTGAAGGGGGGAAAATATCTGGAAGTGAAGAGTAGTATAGACATGAAGGAAAAAGATTCAAGTTGAGAGAACTACAATGTGATGAGTTCAATAGAGACAATGACACGACTTTTGACTGCAGGGAAGATATCAGGAAAGACCCTTTTTTTTTACCATTGATAAACTGGTTATACAGAATATCTAGATTTTCAAATTTCAACTTAAGATTTGGCTTTCTTAGTAAATTATCTTTGATGCCATTCTGTGA
The DNA here is from genome assembly GCA_902155825.1 of Timema genevievae. Taxonomy (NCBI): domain Eukaryota; kingdom Metazoa; phylum Arthropoda; class Insecta; order Phasmatodea; family Timematidae; genus Timema; species Timema genevievae. The sequence continues at coordinate 22,543 of CABFWO010006154.1, forward strand.
TATTAGAGAATATGCCAGTAAAGCTGTTGAAGCATATCCTGACGATGTGGATAGTGAATTTATTGAAGAGTGTGTCTATTTCTGGGAGTTCCTCAAATAACTAAATCTGGATGAAGAGTCACCTGAAAATTTATTGAAAGCTATTGGAAGCAAAGACCTAATTGTTGCCTATATGAATGTAGACACTTTCCTTGGGACTTTTTTGTGTATTCCTTCTACCAATGCAAGTTCTGAACCACCTTTCTCAGTCTGAGAAGGGTGAAGAATTACTTAAGAAACTGAACCAGTGAAGAAAGACTTTCGGGGATGGCTTCTTTTGATATAAATGCTGGATACCATTTAATTTAACAGTTTAATTCACAATTTTGCTGCAGTAAAATTGTGGAAAGTGGATTTGTAATAGTAAAGACTGAGAAGGTTATAGTATACAGAAAATGAATCGAATGACCAATGACTTTTGCTTGCTCTTGGTGCGGTTTTTCTTTTAAATAAAATTGTAACTTATTACCCATGGTGATACTGGAGTAGACATTGTTTAGATAGAACACTTACCTTGGAGATAATGGAGTATACATTGTTTAGATAGAACACTTACCTTGGAGATAATGGAGTATACATTGTTTAGATAGAACACTTACCTTGGTGATACAGGAGTATACATTGTTTAGATAGAACACTTACCTTGGTGATAATGGAGTATACATTGTTTAGATAGAACACTTACCTTGGAGATAATGGAGTATACATTGTTTAGATAGAACACTTACCTTGGTGATACAGGAGTATACATTGTTTAGATAGAACACTTACCTTGGTGATACAGGAGTATACATTGTTTAGATAGAACACTTACCTTGGAGATAATGGAGTATACATTGTTTAGATAGAACACTTACCTTGGTGATACAGGAGTATACATTGTTTAGATAGAACACTTACCTTGGTGATACTGGAGTATACATTGTTTAGATAGAACACTTACCTTGGTGATACTGGAGTATACATTGTTTAGATAGAACACTTACCTTGGTGATACTGGAGTATACATTGTTTAGATAGAACACTTACCTTGGTGATACTGGAGTATACATTGTTTAGATAGAACACTTACCTTGGTGATACTGGAGTATACATTGTTTAGATAGAACACTTACCTTGGTGATACTGGAGTATACATTGTTTAGATAGAACACTTACCTTGGTGATACTGGAGTATACATTGTTTAGATAGAACACTTACCTTGGTGATACTGGAGTATACATTGTTTAGATAGAACACTTACCTTGGAGATAATGGAGTATACATTGTTTAGATAGAACACTTACCTTGGTGATATTGGAGTAGACATTGTTTAGATAGAACACTTACCTTGGTGATATTGGAGTATACATTGTTTAGATAGAACACTTACCTTGGTGATATTAGAGTAGACATTATTTGATTGTCCTATCATTCTTTACAATTTTCCATTTTCTCCCTTTTGTGTGTGTTTTTTTTTTCTCTTTTAGGAAGTTGCGTTGCGCTTTTCACACTCCTACCTGATGAGTTCCGATAGAATGAAACCTTGGTCGGCGGATTGGTTGGTGATGATTGATTTTCTTTAAGAGGCAATCATCACCTCTTTGTCCAATGGCAGCAATGTAAGGTGTGAACTGTGTTCTTCTTTTCATTGTAAAAGCCATATTGTGTTCGTCCCTTTTATATGTTTCTATCCACCTTCTTCCAAATATAATAGAATTACCTCATAAAGCGAAAAAAAATTCCTTATAGAGACAAATTATTTCGCTGAGGTGATGCTTGAAAGTTATGTTGTTGTCAATGGTCACTCCAGGGTATCATACAGTTGCCCCGCACTCCAAAGGCATGTCCCTGACCACAATACGAGGAGAGTTAGGGATCCTTCTGCAGTGGGATTTGAGGAGGATAAAGTGGCTCTTGTCTGGCTTTATGGTAATTTTCCACCTTGTCCATTCAGTCTGTCAGTTGCTGCACTATTCCTGGAGTTGTCTCGTACTGAGGGTGGGTGATTTGTTGGTGGTCCAGAATTCTGTGTCAAATGCAAAGTGTGCCAGTCTAACATGGTGGTCTCAAGGTTGAGGGATGTCTGCGCAGAAGATGTTGTAAAGTATTGGGGAGAGTGCACTCCCCTGGAGTACACCGGTTTCAAGAGGGACGAAATGGGACATGTAGTAGAAGATTCAGTTTCAGGAAGTCTTCTTGGAAAGGTAAGAATATATCAGTTGGATTTATGAGATGGGAAAGTTGAGGGAGTTGAATTTATGGATAAGACCCATGTGCCAGGCCCAATCAAAAGCCTTTTTGACATCAAGTAAAAGTAGTAAGTTTACCTTCTCCATATGTTGATGTGGTTGGTCGTGTCAGTGCAGAGGCTAAATAATGGCGTGACTGTGCTTGTGCCTGATCTAAATCCTGCCTGGGTCAGGGGAATGATGCTATGTGTGCTGGCAAACTTCTCAGGTTGATCACTCTCAATCTTCTTTAGAAACTTGCAGAGCACATTCAGGAGGCTAAAGGGTCTATACGAGGGATGATTGGTTTCCCTGGATTGTGTATCATAACAACCACTCCCCAATTCCAGGATGGGGGGAAGAAGCCAAGTCTGAGGCCCACATTGTAGATGTGTCAGAAGTTGTGTGAGGTGCATAGGGGTTCTATTACACTGGTTCTTGATGGCGGGGTCATGAGTCCTTCGGTATTGTCTGTAGTTGTTTTTATGCTATGAGCTGAATAATATGGGGGGGGG
>CABFWO010006154.1:25500-38068 GCA_902155825.1 Timema genevievae
GGAGAGAAGGTCGCTTGTGTATTTGCTTGGATGGGATAGCTGCCTCCAAAAGCGTCTTGAAGAGCCTTAGTGCACATGTCCACTGAGGCAACGATGTCGCTTGGTGAGTTGAGTGTGTGTCAAGGAGCGAAGCCATGACCAGCTCTATGTAATTCTCTCAGTCAACCCATGTTAGATTCCTTCGGGTGAAGAGAAATGAGGTTGGGGGTATGGATGTTCTTAGTTGAAGCTGGAGTTGCAACGTTAAATGGGAGGGGCCAAACAGAATTTCAACCAAGAGGTCTGATGTATAGTTAGCAAGGAGGTCTGAAAAAATTATGTGAACAACATATCTGTTGATAGCTTAGTTGTCAAGTTCTGTATGTCTAGCATTGAGGTCAGTCATAAGCAATGTCCTGTGTTGGCTGGCAAACCAAAATAACTCTTCCGGCAGACCTGTCCCCTGACATCACTAGAACTTTCCCTCGGTCTGTGCAGCAGAGGGCAGCAACCACCTCGAGATGTTGTGTACCATGCATCCTGTCACAGTATCAGGGCAACTGGACTTTGTAGTTGTTCGTTTGTTGGTCAGTCCTTGTGCAGGATTGAGAATCTAGGTAGTTGATGCTTGTCCTTCAACCAAGTCTCCGCTACATGTATGTTATGGCTGGTCCAAGTAATGTAGCATAACAGGTTTCTGTTTCCTCATCCCTTCAATAATTTGAAGAGGAGGCTTATAGAATGTTTTTACGTTTAAAGGTGTGAAATGGGGGACAGAGGTATGACCCAGTCTGTCTGTCTCACCAGTAAAGGTGGAAATGATGTAGACACAGGATGACCGGCGTGACAGACAGGACCCAGGGGTCTGAGTGATTAAATAAGGGTTTGGGTGAATGTACGGTGTTTGGAAGGTCAAAGGTGATGTGGACTTTGTTTCCAGAAATGGAGGTATTCATGTTGCGGTTAGACACCAGTTTAGCTGATTGTTTAACCTGCTCAGGGAGGTGAATCTTCAAGTCAAGTAGGGCAGTGTGTACAAAAATTATCTGGGTTGAGTATGAAGTCAGTGGCAATAATCGAGTTGTGGCCGCTGTGTCTGCTGTAGTAGGAGAATGGGTGGTACGTTGGAGGCATTTCGAGGCAGTGGTGGTGTGGTCAGAGGACCCGCAATTTGCACAATGATAAGCTGGTTATGAGGCAGTGGTGGTGTGGTCAAAGGACCCGCAATTTGCACACTGAAAAGCTGGTTATGAGGCAGTGGTGGTGTGGAAAAAGGACCCGCAATTTGCACACTGAAAAGCTGGTTATGAGGCAGTGGTGGTGTGGTAAAAGGACCCGCAATTTGCACACTGAAAAGCTGGTTATGAGGCAGTGGTGGTGTGGTCAAAGGACCCGCAATTTGCACACTGAACAATCCTGGTTATGAGGCAGTGGTGGTGTGGTCAAAGGACCCGCAATTTGCACAATGAAAAGCTGGTTATGAGGCAGTGGTGGTGTGGTCAAAAGGACCCATAATTTGCACAATGAAAAGCTGGTTATGAGGCAGTGGTGGTGTGGTAAAAGGACCCGCAATTTGCACAATGAAAAGCTGGTTATGAGGCAGTGGTGGTGTGGTCAAAGGACCCGCAATTTGCACACTGAACAGCTGGTTATGAAGCAATGGTAGTTTGGTCAGAGGACCCACACTTGGCACACTGAACAATCCTGGTTATGAGGCAGTCGTTCTGTTGGTGTGGGCCAATGAACCCTGCGCATAAATCCTGGTTTCAGGGACTGGCTTTGGTCGTGTGTCAGAATTCTTGGCCAGACCCGCACTGGGTCTCTCACTTGCTAATAATGGTTACCCATGTGACACACTTGGTACTTTTTTAAATTATATTTGAGATTATAAAAGTGAACTTTATAATATATATTCTCTCATAAAATATATTGTTTAGAACTATTTTTAGAAATGTTATAGATCCAGATTTCATCAAATTACTGACCACCCTTAGTAGATCTTTGCTATTTACACTCCTAATCTCATGTTGAAAAATAAATTAAAATTAATTTACTAAAAGCAGGCATATATTAGATAAATAAATAAATCATGCTTTCTAGTTATTACAAACAGATTAATATTACCAAAATACTGCACGCTGACTAGTTATAACAAAAAGACTAATATGACCCAAATGCTGCACTCTGGTTAGTTATTACAAACAGACTAATATTACCTGAACCCTGCCCTTTGTCTAGTTATTACAGTCTAATATTACCTGAATGCTGCCCTCTGTCTAGTTATTACAGGATAATATTACACTAATCCTGCCATCTATCTTTTTATTACAGGATAATATTACACTAATCCTGCCTTCTATCTAGTTATTACAGGCTAATATTACACTAACCCTGCCCTCTATCTAGTTATTACAGGCTAATATTACACTAACCCTGCACTCTGTCTAGTTATTACAGGCTAATATTACACTAAGCCTGCCCTCTATCTAGTTATTACAGGCTAATATTACACTAATCCTGCCATCTATATTTTATTACAGGCTAATATTACACTAACCCTGCCCTCTGTCTAGTTATTACTACTAATATTACCTGAACCCTGCCCTTTGTCTAGTTATTACAGGCTAATATTACCTGAATGTTGCCCTCTGTCTAGTTATTACAGGCTAATATTACACTAACCCTGCCCTCTGTCTAGTTATTACTACTAATATTACCTGAACCCTGCCCTTTGTCTAGTTATTACAGGCTAATATTACATTAACCCTGCCCTCTGTCTAGTTATTAAAGGCTAATATTACACTAATCCTGCCCTCTGTCTAGTTATTACTACTAATATTACCTGAACCCTGCCCTTTGTCTAGTTATTACAGGCTAATATTACCTGAATGCTGCCCTCTGTCTAGTTATTACAGGCTAATATTACACTAACCCTGCCCTCTGTCTAGTTATTACTACTAATATTATCTGAACCCTGCCCTTTGTCTAGTTATTACAGGCTAATATTACATTAACCCTGCCCTCTGTACTAGTTATTAAAGGCTAATATTACACTAATCCTGCCCTCTGTCTAGCTATTACTACTAATATTACCTGAACCCTGCCCTTTGTCTAGTTATTACAGGCTAATATTACACTAACCCAGCCCTCTGTCTAGTTATTACTATTAATATTACCTGAACCCTGCCCTTTGTCTAGTTATTACAGTCTAATATTACCTGAATGCTGCCCTCTGTCTAGTTATTACAGGCTAATATTACCTGAATGCTGCCCTCTGTCTAGTTATTACAGGCTAATATTACCTGAATGCTGCCCTTTGTCTAGTTATTACAGGCTAATATTACACTAACCCTGCCCTTTGTCTAGTTATTACTACTAATATTATCTGAACCCTGCCCTTTGTCTAGTTATTACAGGCTAATATTACATTAACCCTGCCCTCTGTACTAATTATTACAGGCTAATATTACACTAATCCTGCCCTCTGTATAGTTATTACAGGTTAATATTACACTAACCCTGCCCTCTATCTAGTTATTACAGGCTAATATTTCCTGAAACCTGTCCTTTGTCTAGATATTACAGGCTAATACTACCTGAATGCTGCCCTCTGTCTAGTTATTACAGGTTAATATTACACTAACCCTGCCCTCTGTCTAGTTATTACTACTAATATTACCTGAACCCTGCCCTCTGTCTAGTTATTACTAATAATATTACCTGAACCCTGCCCTTTGTCTAGTTATTACAGACTAATATTACATTAACCCTGCCCTCTATCCAGTTATTACAGGCTAATATTACACTAACCCTGCCCTCTGTCTAGTTATTACAGGCTAATATTACCTGAATGCTGCCCTTTGTCTAGTTATTACAGGCTAATATTACCTGAATGCTGTCCTTTATCTAGTTATTACAGGCTAATATTACACTAACCATGCCCTCTGTCTAGTTATTACTACTAATATTACCTGAACCCTGCCCTTTGTCTAGTTATTACAGGCTAATATTACATTAACCCTGCCCTCTGTCTAATTATTACAGGCTAATATTACACTAATCCTGCCCTCTGTCTAGTTATTACAGGCTAATATTACACTAACCCTGCCCTCTATCTAGTTATTACAGGCTAATATTACCTGAACCCTGCCCTTTGTCTAGTTATTACAGGCTAATATTACCTGAATGCTGCCCTCTGTCTAGTTATTACAGGATAATATTACACTAACACTGCCCTCTGTCTAGTTATTACTACTAATATTACCTGAACCCTGCCCTCAGTCTAGTTATTACTACTAATATTACCTGAACCCTGCCCTATGTCTAGTTATTACTACTAATATTACCTGAACCCTGCCCTATGTCTAGTTATTACAGGCTAATATTACATTAACCCTGCCCTCTATCCTGTTATTACATGCTAATATTACATTAACCCTGCCCTCTGTCTAGTTATTACAGGCTAATATTACCTGAATGCTGCCCTTTGTCTAGTTATTACAGGCTAATATTACCTGAATGTTGCCCCTTATCTAAATATTACAGGCTAATATTACACAAACCCTGCCCTCTGTCTAGTTATTACAAGCTAATATTACCTGAAAACTGCCCTGTATCTAGTTATTACAGGCTAATATTACCTGAATGCTGCCCTTTATCTAGTTATTACAGGCTAATATTACCTGAACGCTGCCCTCTGTCTAGTTATTACAGGCTAATATTACACTAATCCTGCCTTCTGTCTAGTTATTACAGGCTAATATTACACTAATCCTGCTCTCTGTCTAGTTATTACAAGCTAATATTACCTGAATGCTGCCCTTTGTCTAGTTATTACAGGCTAATATTACCCGAATGCTGCCCTCTGTCTAGTTATTACAGGCTAATATTACACTAATCCTGCCCTCTGACCAGTTATTACAAGCTAATATTACCTGAAAGCTGCCCTTTGTCTAGTTATTACAGGCTAATATTACCTGAATGCTACCCTCTGTCTAGTTATTACAAGCTAATATTACCTGAAAGCTGCCCTCTATTTAGTTATTACAGGCTAATATTACCTGAATGCTGCCCTCTGTCTAGTTATTACAGGCTAATATTACCTGAACCCTACCCTTTGTCTAGTTATTACAGGCTAATATTACCTGAACGCTGCCCTCTGTCTAGTTATTACAGGCTAATATTACACTAACCCTGCCCTCTGTCTAGTTATTACAGGCTAATATTACCTGAATGCTACCGTCTGTCTAGTTATTACAGGCTAATATTACCTGAATCCTGCCCTGTCTAGTTATTACAGGCTAATATTACCTGAATGCTGCCCTCTGTCTAGTTATTACAGGGTAATATTACCTGAACTCTGCCCTCTGTCTAGTTATTACAGGCTAATATTACCTGAACGCTGCCCTCTATCTAGTTATTACAGGCTAATATTACACTAACCCTGCCGTCTATCTAGTTATTACAGGTTTATATTACACTAACCCTGCCCTCTATCTAGTTATTACTGGCTAATATTACATTAACCCTGCCCTCTGTCTAGTTATTACAGGTTAATATTACCTGAACGCTCCCTTCTGTTTAGTTATTACAGGCTAATATTACACTAAACCTGCCCTCTGTCTAGTTATTACAGGCTAATATTATCTGAATGCTGTCCTCTATCTAGTTATTACAGGCTAATATTACCTGAACGCTGCCCTCTGTCTAGTTATTACAGGGTAATATTACACTAACCCTGCCCTCTGTCTAGTTATTACACGCTAATATTACCTGAACGCTGCCCTCTGTCTAGTTATTACAGGCTAATAACACGTGAACACTGCCCTCTATCTAGTTATTACAGGCTAATATTACCTGAATGCTGCCCTCTGTCTAGTTATTACAGGCTAATATTACCTTAACGCTGCCCTCTATCTAGTTATTACAGGCTAATATTACCTGAACGCTGCCCTATGTCTAGTTATTATAGGCTAGTATTACATGAAAGCTGCTCTCTGTCTAGTTATTACAGGCTAATATTACACTAACTTGCCCTCTATCTAGTTATTACAGGCTAATATTACACTAACCCTGCCCTCTGTCTAGTTATTACAGGCTAATATTACCTGAAGTCTATCTAGTTATTACAGGCTAATATTACATTAACCCTTCCCTCTGTCTAGTTATTACAGGCTAATATTACCTGAATGCTGCCCTCTGTCTAGTTATTACAGGCTAATATTACACTAACCCTGCCTCCTATCTAGTTATTACAGGCTAATATTACACTAACCCTGCCCTCTGTCTAGTTATTACAGGCTAATATTACCTGAATGCTGCCCTCTGTCTAGTTATTACTTTCTAATATTACCTGAATGCTTCCCTCTGTCTAGTTATTATAGGCTAATATTACATTAACCCTGCCCTCTATCTAGTTATTACAGGCTAATATTACACTAATCCTGCCCTATGTCTAGTTATTACAAACTAATATTACCTGAAAGCTGCCCTCTGTCTAGTTATTACAGGCTAATATTACCTGAATGCAACCCTCTGTCTAGTTATTACAAGCTAATATTACCTGAAAGCTGCCCTCTATCTAGTTATTACAGGCTAGAATTACCCGAATGCTGCCCTCTGTCTAGTTATTACAGGCTAATATTTCCTGAACCCTGCCCTCTATCTAGTTATTACAGGCTAATATTACACTAACCCTGCCTTCTGTCTAGTTATTTCAGGCTAATATTACCTGAATGTTGTCCTCTGTCTAGTTATTAGAGGCTAATATTACCTGAACGCTGCCCTCTATCTAGTTATTACAGGCTAATATTACCTGAACGCTGCCCTCTATCTAGTTATTACAGGCTAATATTACACTAACCCTGCCCTTTATCTAGTTATTACAGGCTAATATTACATTAACCCTGCCTTCTGTCTAGTTATTACAGGCTAATATTACCTGAATGCTGCCCTCTGTATAGTTATTACAGGCTAATATTACACTAACCCTGCCCTCTATCTAGTTATTACAGGCTAATATTACACTAACCCTGCCCTCTGTCTAGTTATTACAGGCTAATATTTCACTAACCCTGCCCTCTATCTAGTTATTACAGGCTAATATTACACTAACCCTGCCCTTTGTCTAGTTATTACAGGCTAATATTACCTGAATGCTGCCCTCTGTCTAGTTATTACAGGCTAATATTACCTGAACGCTGCCCTCTATATAGTTATTACAGGCTAATATTACACTAACCCTGCCCTCTATCTAGTTATTACAGGCTAATATTACATTAACCCTGCCCTTTGTCTAGTTATTACAGGCTAATATTACCTGAATGCTGCCCGATGTCTAGTTATTACAGGCTAATATTACACTAACCCTGCCCTCTATATAGTTATTACAGGCTAATATTACACTAACCCTGCCCTCTACTCTATCTAGTTATTACAGGCTAATATTACACTAACCCTGCCCTTTGTCTAGTTATTACAGGCTAATATTACCTGAATGCTGCCCTTTGTCTAGTTATTACAGGCTAATATTACCTGAATGCTGCCCTATGTCTAGTTATTACAGGCTAATATTACACTAACCCTGCCCTCTATATAGTTATTACAGGCTAATATTACACTAACCCTGCCCTCTGTCTAGTTATTACAGGCTAATATTTCACTAACCCTGCCCTCTATCTAGTTATTACAGGCTAATATTTCACTAACCCTGCCCTTTGTCTAGTTATTACAGGCTAATATTACCTGAATGCTGCCCTTTGTCTAGTTATTACAGGCTAATACTACCTGAATGCTGCCCTATGCCTAGTTATTAAAGGCTAATATTTCCTGAACGCTGCCCTCTATCTAGTTATTACAGGCTAATATTACATTAACCCTGCCCTCTGTCTAGTTATTACAGGCTAATATTACAATAACCCTGCCCTCTGTCTAGTTATTACAGGCTAATATTACCTGAATGCTGCCCTCTATCTAGTTATTACAGGCTAATATTACATTAACCCTTCCCTCTGTCTAGTTATTACAGGCTAATATTACACTAACCCTGCCCCCTATCTAGTTATTACAGGCTAATATTACACTAACCCTGCCCTCCGTCTAGTTATTACAGGCTAATATTACACTAACCCTGCACTCTGTCTAGTTATTACAGGCTAATATTACACTAACCCTGCCCTCTATCTAGTTATTACAGGTTAATATTACACTAACCCTGCCCTCTGTCTAGTTATTACAGGCTAATATTACCCAGCCTTTGGAGTCCAGTATAAGAACGATCCAACTTGAGGTGATGTATCAGATCCACCGGCTTGTTGAGATGGTGGGTGAAATGCACCTGAATGCGAACTGGGAACTCTCCCCAGCCTCTACGACACAAGTGAAATGGGTGAGACCTACCAAAAAAATAAAAATAAATATTTTCAGAAGCCAGTCAACACTCACTCTCCCATGAAAGCACGGTATTATTACAAAAATATCGACACTAAACTGTTCAAGTATTTGAAATAGGTTTTGTATTTACTCTGATGTTGGAGAAATTTGTTAATAATACTAATAGAAAATTGTGGTAGCCAGCATAATCTAGAAATGAATTGTATAGAAAATGTTAAAACAAGGAAGGACTCACCTGACAAATATTGCTCTAGAAAAATGAGATTTTAGGTCCTTAGAAGCTAGCTTTCTTGAGGCTCTAATTTCCCCAATTAATATTTTATTTCCCCTCTTACCTCCACCTTCCGCATTATTGCACCATCATAAAGTAGGACAAGAAATATGTCAACAATACAACCCAACTCAACCAAACTAAAATCACTTAACAAAAACCAACAGGTTGCTTATCGGAGAGCCATAAACAAACTGCCAGTAATAGCAAACAAAAAGAAGGGGGAAAACTCGCCTGCCCAATCAGGAGAGAAAAGGCCTCTCATTGGAGTAGTATAAAAAGAGTGGCAATTCAAAATTAAAAGCAACACAGTAAACAATAAAGTAAACAAAGTACATTTGTACTCTAATAACAGAGAAATATTAATAAATTTACAACAAGAGTGAACAAACCGCCAGCCTTGAAATACCTCATTTCAACAGGAGTTACCGAGTAGGAAGTGGGCAAAGCTTCACAATAGGCCCACTTATAAGTACCACTTACGGTGCGTACAGACGCAACCCGAACAATGCCATCTCGGCCTGGAAGGATTGTGTCAATGACTCCAAGAGGCAATTTTAGAGGAGGAAGATTATCTTGTCTTATAAATACAACATTCTATCCATCTACCACAAGTTTGAACGGACAGCAACAGTATCCAAGTGACCATGATCAACCTCTAGCCAAGCTGCCATCTGTGTTTTACTCTCTTTTGATGAAGAAGGGAGCTGGTGTACCCCAAAAATAACATAATCAAGTGTTTTAGTGTGTTTTAGTGTGCAAACTTTGAGGCTAAAAGTTTTCCGGTAAGTGCGCCCTTCTATCCTCCTTTCAATGTTTAATTCTATATTGCCTTTTGGCACCATTTTTCCTTTGTCATCATTACTATTGGTGATGTAAATGGAACTAGTCATAAATAAAGTAGCAGTAAAACTCAGGGAGGTAAGAATGAAATCCATGATGTTTGCTGATGACTTGATGGTATGGCGAGAGAAGGAATAGGAGGTATAAGAAAAGCTTAAGGGATGGAATGAGGAATTGAAAGAGTGTGGAGTGAAATTTAGCGTGGCAAAGGAAGAAGATAAGTCCTAGTAAAGCTATAAAGTTGGATGGAGTAGAGCTAAGAAAAGTATGCAACATAAAATAATTTTAAAGTGTGATTGAGGCAAAAAGTGGAAGTAAAGAGGATCTAATGAGAAGTGGACAGCAGGGCGAGTTGTTGTATAGTTGTGTAAGAGACCTTATATGGAGAAGAGAAGTGCCCTTGAAGTTTAAGGAAGTGTTGTACAGGGCGTACTATGTATCCATTGTCGCATATGCTGCAGAAACATGGACAATGAATGTAATAGGGACTAGGAGAGCATATTAGTTGCCACGAGGAGAATCAATATTAGGAATAAAGTTATCTGGAAAAGTGAGGGAGTACATGAGATAGAGAGATGGGAGGAGCAGGTAATAAAAAATATGCAAGTGAGAGGAGAAGAATGAAAGTGATTAAAGGAAAAATAATGGTAAAAGAATAGAGGAAGAAGGCATTTTATTAAACTGACCTTCCCACAGGCTGAAAATAGTTTAAGTTGATTGAAATTGATGATGATTATGATGATGATTATGATTATGATGAATTTCAATAAAAAATAAAGTATCTTGTAAAAATCCCTATTTGTTTCCTCTTTTTACAGATATTGAAAAAAGGACCGGCATTATCCCAGTTGTCCAGGTTTGTGGCAGCCCTGATAAAATTCCGACAAGAAATAATATTTAATTGTAAACTGGGAGAAGTAAAACTTTAGCCAGGTCTTGTTTACAGACCACAATGAGCAAGAGTTTCTTACGTGACTTCTACAACATCATGAGGTTTGTAACTGGGATGCAAGAAGAAACGAATCTTGGAGACAAACTGTGAGATGTCAGGTAACTCCTGTGGTCCTCGTACATACACCATCCATTTGTGACTCGCCTCATCCTCGCGAGAGTCTATGGGTATCCATTTAGAGATGTTGCCCAGAACAAGTCTACAATCATACAAGACCAGACCATTACAAGTAGGAAGAGGACAACTTTTGGGTGAATACTTTCTAGTACAAGTCATGTACTATCAATGTAATGTGTCCAGCAACACTTAGAAAAAAATAAAGGGAACAAAGTTTCGCTAAAAGATGTGTTATTAATGTATAACATTTCCAGTATTTCTGGTTTTATTTGAAAATAATGAAACAAGTTATTTTAAATAGCTTGCAGGAGTTTGAGTTTAGAGAGATAAAATTAAATAATTTACCTTTGTTTGATTTTATTCCTAAAGTTTCTTGATAATCCAATCTGAGTTTCAATGTTGTGTTCACTTGGCCTCGGTGGAATATAGCGAGGCACTTTAGTAACTTTGGCAGCTCTATCATCAACCTGATTTTGACTGGCATCATTGGAATTCTCAAAGGAGGAAAGATCGTCATGTGCAATCTTACTATAGTTATCATTGGTGGCCTGACGGTACTTGGATGAACGTTGATCCAGCGGCTGCCAAAGTGTGTGTCTGGGCTGTTTCCCGATGAGTTTTTTAACTGCAGGGTGGATATGTTTCTGTGTTTGATCAGATTCTGAGGGTCCCTGCAAAGAATGATAAATCATTATCATTAAAATTAACATTAACATTAAAATTATAATAATAATTAATCAATCAATGTTTATTTAGGATTTTAAAAAAAATTACATAATTGATTTTTTTATACAATCCCGAAGTACCTAAAGGTATATCTTCAGGTCTTGCAGTTATATATTAAAAAAATAATAATAAAATAATTAAAAAACAAAAAGCTGTACACATATAACAACATTTTCTCTCAAAAATATTTACAAAGTTGGTTGAAGCATGCCTTGAAGTATCCAGTCTTTAATTTTAATTTTTGAGGGATTTCTCGGAGTGTTGGTGGTAGCAAATTAAACAATTTGGAGATGGTACATCTCAGTTCCTGTTTACCATAATAATAAGAGTATTTGCCGATTGTATACACTTCTTTGTTAGAAATTGAGCGGGTGTTAAGGGATTGGGTTTTTATTTGCTTGTATTTATCGGAATGGTAATATCCTATAGAGAGGTTGTACTCATATAAATGGTTAAGAAGTAGAATTTTATGTTGAGTGTATGTTTGTTTGTTAGCATTTTTGGTACCAAATATAATTTTCAAGATTATTTCTTTCAAATGTGAAATCTTGACTGTGTAACATTCTGTCATTCCTCCCCAGATGGATATGCCATAAGATATTATTGATTGAAATAATGATTTATATAATATTACTATCTTTTGATATCCAAGGTGATAAAAAGTATATGTCAATCCTTTTAGTTTGTTCTCAAGTTTTTGTATGTGCCTGTCCCATTTATGATGTTTGTCAATTATTAGTCCAAGGTAAGTATTGCTGTCTGTTATGTCCAGTTTTGAGATACAGCCACAACATGTTTGTGTCCAGTTATGTAAACAATTATAGCTGTGTTGCGTATTATTGACTCTTGTATGGTGCATTTTAAGAAAACAGATAATTTAACTTTAATTTTCTTTGCATTTATTATCAAGCGATGATCATGAATCCATATTTGTATCTCGTTGTAATCTTGTTGCAGGTTGTATTCTGCTATTTGGAGGTTTTCGTGAATAGTCAGTATTGCGGTGTTGTCTGTGTGTAGGTAGATGTGTCCATGCTTTACTTGTCTTGTGATAGTATTGACGTAAATTAGATATAGAATAGTTTCTAGTAATGAGCCTTGTGGTACTCCCATATTTGTCAACTTTGGTTTCACTTCTTTTTTTTGTGTGTGCTAATGTATACATAGAAAAGTTTGTTAGTGAGATAGTCTCTAAACTATCTTAATTCCAATTTCTAAAAGGTAGGTATAAAACAAAATAGCATTGGTTGTATTTTGTTCTGAGACTGGCCACTTTGTTATATTATATA
>CABFWO010006155.1:0-38065 GCA_902155825.1 Timema genevievae
CAAAATTTCATCAAAATCCGTCCAGCCGTTTAGGAGGAGTTCAGTGACATACACACGTACAGAAGAATTATATATATAAAGATAAACAGAACCTTCAAAATAGCTAGAAGCTATAATATTTATTCCGTGGGTTACTTAATTTTCTCAAATTTCAATGTTTTAAATTCCATTTCCACCCCAGTGGGTGAGTAAACAATATAATCAAGAGAATACAGCACACTCATAACATAAACACACCTAATTGAAATGGTATTTATTCTCTTTATCATCTCAGTCAAGCAACAGGAAGTTGACTAAACTAACAATAAACATGTTTATGGTAAAATAACATTTGTTTTCCTTATTCGTTTCGTATATATGACTAAAGTGCTGAATTAAGCTTCAACTGAACCTTCTTTACCTCAAGGCTAGAGTAGTCAAAAGCCTTTGCATAAGAAAGGGAATTAAACTGATGTAACAACAGTTAAATTGAAACTAAGAGAGGGAAACAAAAAATTAACATGAAAAAATGTAAGATAAAGAAAAGAGTATAAATAAAATATAAGGAAAGGGATGGAAAAATAGAAAATACAGAGAAGAAAGAGGTAGAAGATTAATAAATAAAAATAAGAGTATACAAAATAAATTCGAGAGACGGGAAGATAAGTGGATTGAAAAGTAAAGAGAATAGCATTAGACGAAGATAGAGACTGGCAAATGGTTAAGAGAAATGGGTCAGGAAGAGAAAGAGGAGCAAAGTGGATTATAGGGTAAGAGAGACCTAAAGTTGCTGCCGCTAGTGAGAGACGAGATACTGCGGAAGACAAGGAAGTGAGAACACCCTAAACCCGCCACATCTTTACACACACACACACTCATTGGTCCTGCTGAAAGCCCTCTTCGAATTCCGATACGAGGCCAACAAATCTCTTAGAAAGAGTAGAGGTTGGTGGGTGTAGGGAAGAGTAAGAGGTGGGGGCAAAGAGTTTAATCCGGGACCAGTAAGAAGATCTACGTTACTTGATGCCGATGAGAGGGAACGCTAAGAATCTATGGTGTATTCCAAGAAGGATGGTTGACAACGAATAGGAAATAAGTACGACTAGCTTTTAGTTTCTCTTAACATTCTAACATCGAGCAATAAACAACGCGTGTGCCAGGATGATTGCCCTCAGTGTTTGGGTTCATTGCCGTGGAAATGAGCTTCGAACAGCGTATGCACCAGGGCGATTGACTTTAGTCACTGGGTAGATCCCTATGCAAATGAGCAACCAACAGCGCATGCGCTAATGTGATTGACTTTAATTGCTGGGTTCATTACCATGAAAATGAGCGACAAACAACACATGCGTCAGGACAATAATTATCTTTAGTGCCTGGGCTCATCATCATGCCAACGCGTGACAAACAGTGCATACACCAGTCCACTTGCCTCATTCAGTCCCGGCTTAAAGCCGAAAATATTTTAGTAACGTTCTTTTAACCTAATAGTAAAGTTCTTACCTTAGTGTCTGGTGTGCTTTATTAGGATTCTGATAGGAAGAACATTTTCAGCCATCTAAATATGTGTTAGTGAACGTTCTTCCTTTTAAACCGTACTAAATATGTCCTAGGTTAGGTAATTTGTTTTTTGTGACATTGAATCGTACTAACCGTCTGATAATTTCCGTAGAGAAGTGGTGGCTAATTATTTATTAAAAAACCTTACTACACTCAGCAGGTTATCTAGCCTTGACTTCTACTTCAACCACAATTTATACTCTAAAAACTTACGTTTATTTCGTATGGAAAACAAAGGTAGTTAAGTTGGTAACTCATATGTTGATGAATACTAAAATCAAATAAATTGATGAAACACATGAGATATAAATATATTAATATATTACATCCAAAACATTCACATTGAAGCGTATTGCATAAATTTGTATCCAACCACATTTCGTATATTCTCACTGTTTCGCACCACTTATAGAACAAAAAAAAATCGAATCTCGTGAATAATTATTATGTTGCTATACAAATACCCAGCTTTATGTCATCGTAATTACTAAATTGGATAATCCGTTGAACCACCTATTTAAAATGTACTCTGAAATAATTAATCACTGGAGCTTTTAAATTGGTTGATATGATTAACTTAATTACTTCCCTTCCACATAAAAAAAATCCCAACCTGAATCTCTTTTCCCTTTAATTTTTGTTATAATACCTGTGCTTTAACACTTATTTTTTATTTCGCCTTACTCTTTTTACTCTTACAAAAAGAAGTCTGTATAAATTTTCTACTTTAGTGCACTTGTAAATAAGCTCCCAAGCCTTATGAACAAGGTTTCATCTCCTTTGAAAACTAGAGACTTTAAACATAACATCTGTTTTGAAAATACTTTCATCTTTTTTAAAATTCTCCTTTTTTTTAAAAAAAAAGTAGAATTACGTAAAATCTTAGTCAGCTGGATGATTTCTGACGACGTTTATTCACCAAGCAAACAAATTAAAACTAGCTTCAAAAGATATTCTTAGTTTTGGTAACGTACATTTTATAGATTTTTTTAAAAGTTATGAGTTTGGTGAACGTTGCACCTGAACTCTCGTCCACTAAGAACACACATTTTCCACTCTTTCTCTCTCTCTTTCTTCTCCCCTTCATAAAGTATTGGACGTGCCTTTATGGAGCCAATAAACCAGCATTATAAATGGATGGTTCGTGTCTGGACGTTCGCAAGGTGCTCCCTCTTTATCTACGTTGTTATTAGTTTTATTTTTTATATTTTTTTTTCGTATTTTTTTTTTTTAGTTTCTCCATTTTACTAGACCAAATATAAAGAAGTGTGAACTCGGATGTGATGGAAAATATGTTATTTCAATATTCTTATAACCCACAGATGAATATAATTTTTATCTAATTATCTGATGTCTATTAAATTATTTTTTTTCTCGACCTCTTGAAGAAAGTAGTATTATATTCGTCAAAAAATCGAACTCTATAACTATACTCTGAAACAAAAAAGTTATTTTTGTGATGCCGCCTGTCCATGAGTCTGTATCTCGGTCTAGAGCAAAAACCATTTAATTATTAGGTTAAAGTTTGATAACTAGAATTTTCATAAGGTTTCCCTGAGGAATTTTTGGAACTAGATATCCAACCCTAAAATTAAGGGTTGTTTAGGCCTACTGAAGGGCAAAAAGAGATCAAATATATTTTCACAAAATCCTCTCCAACGGCCTTGAATACATTTTGTATCCACGCATGATTTTGCATTGCAAATAGAATAGATAATCTCACTTTCCCATGGAAATGCCATTAAGTGTAGTTACTAATATAAGCGGAATATCTTTTTTTTAAATCCCATCTCCACAAATATTAAAGTACGAAATAGCTTTTCATACTAAAGTTGTATTGTTATTTAAGTAAACAATTTTATTTGAAATATATTTTTGTAAAACCAATAGTTTCTAAGATATAAGTAAAAATAGGTTTATATATAGGAGATAAGGTATTTTCTGTGGTTTGACAGCACAGTGCGAGCGCAATGATTATTTGTCATAGTTGAGTTACAAATGCACATGCTCACGGCATAATTATGTAACTCTTATGGATATTTAACAAGGGAAATATGTGCTTCATTGCTGTGAATATTTGAGTGTTTTGACTATCTCTACCTCAATCACAACCGTCGAGAGTCATTATATTCTATCTGGTCAAAACAAATGGGGGGGGGACGTTTGTGACCCTTATGAGTACAATCACTATTCAGTCGAGAGTTTGTAACCAAGAAGTTTGTAACCCTCATGAGTGCAATCACTACTCAGTCGAGAGTAGGTAACCAATCAGTTTGTGACCCTCATGAGTACAATCACTGTTCAGTAGAGATTAGGTAACCAATCAATTTGTGACCCTCATGAGTACAATCACTATTCAGTCGAGAGTTTGTAACCAAGAAGTTTGTAACCCTCATGAGTACAATCACTGTTCAGTAGAGAGTAGGTAACCAAGCAGTTTGAACGAATCATTTTAATTAACATTCTTTTGATTGGTAGTTCGAGAGTGAAGTCTTAAAAATATATAAAAATACTTTGTATGAACCTTGTATCGCCATATATATAATATTATTATGTATGCTAAAAAACTAAAATTAACTTATTGATAGAGCAAATATATATAGTATCGTAGTTTTTGTTTGTAATATTTCTTTAAAGATAAATAAGCTGCAATATATTCTGAATACTGATAAATTAATGTCTCAGGATGGTATAACAATTAAAATGCTAGGATCTGATAAACCAAATTTAATTTTAGAGGTTTGAATAAACCAATATGTAATTACAAACGCAAATTATAATTTAACATTTCTAAAATTTTTTATGACTCTGTGGCTCTAAGTCAATAAAATTTTTGTATCGTTTACTTTGCTTGCTGTTTTGTAAAAAGCTAAGTACATCGACAAATAATGGCTAACCAAACTATCTCTTATAAGCGAAGAAAATTTAAAAGCACGAAAACTCAAATTTTTACAAGAGTGTCATTATTGTTAATCTTAGGTCAGGTGTATGTATTCTTCGTTTTACCTGAATAATAGTGAGTTTACCTTGCCTTTTTTAGAATTTTGATTTTGGGAGCACCCTGGTTTTTACATTACCTGCCACCACTGCTAGCACATTAGAGTTCACTTCTTAAAGCCTTAAAGATTAGAAAGACCTGGTGAGGAATTTTTTTAAAAATAATATCCTCTATCCTTTGAATACTTAAGGATATTCGAGACTAGTGTAGTCAAAAATATATTTTATTGGTGATTAAATTTCTTTTATAAATCTTTATGATACTTATTTTAGTAATGATCAGCTTAGTAGCTCAGCCTCAACATACTTATTTAAAAAACTAAAAACCAGATCATATAGTATTAATTTACTACTAACCAGCCCCGTTTGATAGTGGTTAGTACACTCTGGCTACGAACCCAAGGGTCCCAGCTGTATCTGCGGGTAATTTTCCCGAAAAGGGAATTATCCCAATGGTCACCAAAGTTTAGTTAATTAGGCTTAAGTTAGGTTTAAGACTCCCATTGGCTTCACACCTTCATATTCACTATCATTACATCATCTCATTGCGGGTATGATGTTTAGTCAACCTCCATAGGGGTACCCTGGGCAACGTTCTGTGCCTTGAATGTATTAAAGCTTAAATAAATGCATTATTACAAAAATAAATGGTAAGGCAAAATCGCAAAAACTTTCTCATATTGTATATTATAGCCTGAGGGACAGTTTTCAAAAATAATATTTCATTAAACTACCCTAAAAGAAGTTTTTCCCATAAAAACCAAGTCTTCTTGTTAGTTACAATAAACGTTCTTTGTATAGAAATTTTAAATAAAAATGTTCAAATATGTTTAAAAAAGTTCAGATTTTCAAAAATAAGTTATTTGTATATCAATCTAAAATTAATTATTTTTTATTTTACAAATAAAAAACTTATTTTTATTTATGGAGAAAAAATATTCCATGAACAAATTTTTAATTTAATCTTTAAGATCAATTTCAAATAAATGCATAATTTTCTATAGTTTGTTGTACGTAAACTACCCTTAAAATACAATAATGATTTCTAGAAAACCTAGCATACATGATTATTGATCATGTAAAATATTCCTGGGATATCAATTTTGAACAGAATCGCTACAACTATTTCCAAAATATTATCAAATTTTCAAAATTTAAAACTTCATTTTATTATTATAAAATTAGTTTTTTAAAGACAATATATATAGCTTATACAGTTAATAATAATGTAGAACACATAATATATACCAATTTTGAAAATTTGTAAATAATTTACACTTGTTTTCATGAATAAAGTGTCGATTATTTTATTACGATTTCTCTCGACTTTATAAATGAGTCAACTATCAGTTAGATATTTGTACTTTTCTTCCGATTCTAGAAATGAGCAGAGCTTCTTCCGACTCTAAAAATGAGTCAACTACCAGTCAAGTATCTATACTTTCTTCCTATTCTAGAAATGAGCAAAGTTTCGATACTTCAATACCACATCCTTAATCCTGTTGCCTAAATCTTCAGAGAGTTGTCCGTAGTAATATCGCGTGGTTAGTTTGGTTGGAAGAAAGTAGGTCGGCTACTCCCCCGATTGGTCGTCTGACATTCTCGCCTTACCTCCCTTTTTCCATCTCCAGCGCCATACAGGTGTGACATTCCTGGGATGCCAAACCTTTCCCCTGTGGCATAGTCTCAATAGATATTTTTTAATCGATTTAAAGGAGACCTACACTAAATATTTTAATAAAGTTTAACCTAGCTTAAATCCTTGGTCAATTAATAAAGGAGGTCTAGTTACCACGCGATTCAGATAATATGACTTAACAAAATATATTTATTTACGATGATTTGCGAATGTATTGATGCTGATATGACAGGGCTTTGGGTGTATAAAAGTGTCTGAACTATCTTTAAAAAAAAGGTCTTTAGATTTAGAAATGCTATAAAATCACAAAATGTGTCAACGGTCGTTGGGATTTGCTATAAACCCTGTAATTTAATAGGCAAGAAAGTTGACTTTAGCGATTTTTCGCCTGGGTATGACGACTAGTACATATTTAATTTGGTTGGTGTCATACGTTGAGCAAATTTAATAAACTCGAAACACGTATTAGTATAATATTTAACTGTTTATTAAAAGCCATATGAATTTATAATCAAACTCTTTAAAATAATAGTAACAAATTAGAGCAATAAAATATGTTTAGGATATTTTATTACCGTATTCTAATTTAAAAAGTTAGCAATTTTGCTGGTTTTTATAGCCTTTTCTTATATAGTTACACTGTTCCAATAAATCCTTCGGTAATGAGAATTTTCCTTATTTTATTTGTGAACACACATTATTTCATGATGGATTGCTATTTAAAGTTATAAGGAACTCTAATTTAATCAAAGTTTGTTTCTTAATTAATTTAACTTTTGGGTATGAGGTTTGTTTAAACTCAAATAATGCTCATTTGTGTCCAAAATTTGGCTGTTAAGTGTGTTCAAAATATTATTTAATTATATATATTTTTAAATTGTTTGTATATCATATGTACTCTCTTGATTACAAAACCTCTGTACTAAAGTGAATAATTTTTAATCTTCTTTTAAACATTTGAACTCTTACTAGAACTTCTTGAAAAAGCTTATAGAATCGTATAGAAATTTTACTCTAGTAAATAATAAAAAAACTTTTATAAAAATGAGAGTATTTTTATATACTGATTAAAATATTAGAGAAGGTACCTAACAATGCTTATATTAGAACCAAAGTTTTTGGTAGAAAAATAAGCTATAACTAACTTATAGGTCACTTGATCACACATAAAATAATAATTCTGCTTCTATGGGTAAGGTAAATATATAATTATAAGTATTGAAAACAATACATTAAACATATTAGTTAGTATTGTTATGGGTAAAATATTTGAAATACTATGTTAATAATCTCCAAATTAAAAAATATAAAAGCAAGAGGGCTAGGGAAATTAATCTCAAAGTACACTTTAGAATTTAGATATAGAATAAAAACTTCTTCCGCAACATAAACATTTTGAGTATTATTAACAGAAAAGATTTTTATTTCTGAATAACATAAATACAAATTAAATGTTAGTTAGACATTTAAAATATTTTGATTGATATTGTATAGAGTACTTTGACCAATTATGTAACTAATGGATATGTAAACTAGCACACATAATGCAAAGCAATGGCCAAATCAAATTCAATTCCAACTCTAGCTTTGAGCAATCACAATGATTTATCAACCTTATTAATAACTCTACTCTGTCCCAAATGGTGGTCGCACAGCCTAAGGAGGCAAGCTCGAATTAGACTGGATTGCCGTAGATGGGTATATAAGTGTTTTAATGTCAACCGGGTGCAATATAGATAATTTATAATTGTTGTTTTTCCATCCTCTCTCTTTTCCAATAAAAGTGCACTTACTATTGTCATCCTGCCTCATCCTTACCCACTAAGATTAAACTTTTTTTTCAATTTTGATTCTGATTACAAACAAGATTTGATGTGTATTTATGTAATACTTGAAGAATATATATCTTCACACGCTCTGAACCAGATGCTAGAAACATCCAAAAATATATATATATAAACAATGTTAGCTACAACTGTAAAATGGACACAAGTGGTAAAAATAAAGGTTTACTGCAGTTTGAGAATACTAAAATACATCTAATAGACCTAAATGAATAAACTATATCATTTAAGATCCTATCTAAAGTTGGATTAACCGGGAAATTAGATATTAAATTTCACTTGAACCTGAAAACTTATAGAAGTATGGTTTTCAGAATTATTTAATCGACACCACCAGCATTTAAATTAGTTTTTTTAAATATAATATTTCTCAACTTTGTATTATTTTATATATGGTCATACAATTTCATTGCTTAAATTTCCATTGTTTTATTTTAAAGTAAAGTAGATAAAACCATGACACGATATGACGTTTGGTTCGAAATGTATTGTCTAATTTTAAGTCAGGTGTTATCCGGAGGTAAGTTAAGATTTGTGCAAACACTTCTTTATAAACTTCATAAGCCCGAGTCCTGAAAGGATTTAAAGCTAATATTAACTGGGTGTGAAACAGCTGTAGTATGCTAATTAATTAATTGTAGTTGTTGATAGTTGTGGTCTCAAAGTAATCTCCATCATATTAATTAGCAGTTCATAAAAAACAAGGTCAAAAAATTCTTAATGCCCATAAAAGTTAACAAACTTAAATTTTTCAGATAGGTAGCCCTTAGCCCACAATGGTGCAGGAATAATTGGTGACAGAAAATTTCAACACGTTCCCCAAAAATGAGGGGATTTATATAGATCCAATAAAAAAATCTTGAATCTCGGAACCTTAGAAGCTGAAATTTATCAGACTAGTAGCTCATAACCCAAAAGAGTGCATACATATTTGGTGACAGAAAATCCCCAAGGGGTTCCCCAATCTGAGGAGGGGTCTCCAGAATAACGAAGTCGAAATACTCTCAAAGCTTAGTAAACCTTGGAAGCTGAAATTTTTCAGGCATGTAGGCCAAAAAAAGTTTTTATTTTTTTTCAAAATACAAAATTGATAACCTCTTAATGGCCAGAAGACGTAGGAAGCTGATATTTTCCAGGCTGGTAGTCCCTTACCAACAAAGGATGCAGGGATACTTAGTGATAGAAAATTCACAAAAGAACCCCCAAAAATGACAAAATGTATAAAAAAGTTATAATGAGATCTTCAATTAAGGAGCAGTTTCACACTTTCAATGGAGTAAATATTTGACCTATGATTCAACCGCGCCTCCCAGCTTTTGAAGGTCACTAAAAATATTATTCACATTCGCTATTATTGTCCAACAAATAATAATGGGAAGCCTTACACGACCAAAATTGAGGTAATTGATTTTTTAAATAGGTATTATGTTATTAATATAACAATCCCTGATTTGTAAAATAAATGGTATGGAATTCACCAAAAAATTTCTCACTTCATTGTTTAAAATTGGAGATATTTATTAAAAACTCGTAATATGTCTGAAACAAAATAATAGTCACTAGCAAACCCAAGCAAAAATTGCGTTATACAAACGCAAAACATTTTTTAATCCCGGTTTAAAACTTATAATTTTATTTTTAGAGAATTAATGTCCTCATTTGTTTATTTGGACAAAAAATATAAGATTGATATTGTTTCCACAGGGGTCAACACTTCGTATTAAAATTTTGACTGCCAGTTAAAATTTTTGACATTTTATTAGAGTTTGCAAATCATATGGTTATCACATTGCTATTAAATTCCTCATCTTTAAATTTATATCAATAAATAAAGGCTATTCAATCTAAAATGAAAGAGATATATCATTGCTGTACAAACATTTCCCCTTGAAGGTTAAAGGCAAAAGAACATACATAAATTTTTGAGATACCTAGTATTATTTACCTACTCTATGGCATTAAAGAATTATTAAGTTAAAACTTAAGTAGTGTATCTGTACAACTAAAGCTTACAAAATTATATTAATTTATGTGCCATTATTTCAGAAACTATTGGTTTTATAAAGATATATATAAAACAAAAGTTTCTTCATAGTACTACAATTTTTCAATGATAAATTATTTTGTATCTCAAATAATTGCGCAGAATCGGATATTTTCGCTTTTGTAAAGTACCCTAAAAGTCATTTTCATAGGAAAATGAAAATAGCAATTTTAATTATAATCTTAATCAACGCCTCGATACGAATTTTAATTAAAGTCATTTGAGCCGATCAACATTTCGGGCTTTTTTTTATGGTGGCAATATTTTACCTTTATTGTTCGAAAAATTAAAATATATATCCGTATAGTTTTAAAGTATTGGTTTTATAAAAATATGTTTTAAATAAAA
This sequence comes from Timema genevievae, assembly GCA_902155825.1. Lineage (NCBI taxonomy): Eukaryota > Metazoa > Arthropoda > Insecta > Phasmatodea > Timematidae > Timema > Timema genevievae. The sequence goes on from CABFWO010006155.1 coordinate 10,412, forward strand.
GATCTATATTATAAATAAACCTACATATTTACAATGAAAAGTATTTTCATATCTCAAAAAGTTACAGAAATATGATAAAATATTAGAACTTACACATACCAGAACACTTAAAGTCATTTTGACGAATAATTTAGAATAGCCTTTTTGTTTGTGATATTGATAAATGCTTTCTTTTTAGCCCTTCAGTAAACTACCCTTAATTTTAGGGTTAGATAACCAAATCCAAAAACCCCTTTATATCAAACCTATGAAAACCCTAGATAACAAGTTTTAGCCCTATTGGTAAAATAGTTTAGGCTCTAGCCCGAGGTACAGACAGACAGACGGCAAACCAAAAACAACTTTTTAGGATTCGGAGGGTCATGAAACGTCTAAATTGATCAAAATCTCTAGTTTAATTTTTTTTTTACAGTCACAACAATTTCTCTACCTGTAAGATAGCAAGAAAGTAAAAATACAAACAGGCAAGAGTAATAACCTTTTTAAACTCTAACAATAGTCACAATAAATGCGTTTATAGTGTATTTAATTAATGTACAGTTGCCTGACTTTGAATACTTATTTTTTTATAATAATAACACTAAAAATTAAAAATTAGCTTTCCAAAAGGTCTAAGCCAGAAAAATTAAATTTAATATTATTATCTATTTCAAAAGTACCAGGTGTTTCTCGGGGTAACTGTGCATTGAATTGCTTGATTACCCCGGAAAACGCTTTTCTTTGTTTCAAACAGACAAAAAAAAAATATTCTTCATCTGATTTCTTCTGGCCTAGTTTCATATAAATTATAAAATATTTAGCCAAAAATTTAAAATTCCAATTTTGAGGTGCACATATTTGTTCACAGGGGCTAATCATTTCTAAAATTTCATTCCGCTCCATGCGGTAGATGTCGTGCAATGTTCATGAGAGACAGTCAAGCTCTTAATTTTATTTATATGTCCAAGTCAGCAAACAAATTTAACTTCACAATATTTAAATATAAACAACAACAATAATTTTGTCTATAAAGTAGAGTAAAAATGATTTTAAACATTTTATTTAAGCTGCTAGATAATTTATAGTTTTTATGTTTAAATTCTAGTCACCAAAAATAGACGGTATATAGAGAAATTCAAACTTTTATATTTTGGAGCTTTTTATTATTTTGATTATACTAAAAGAACATTTTGCTCATAAAAAAGAAAGTAAAAAAAATGATAATAGACTTACATTGCTTGAAGTTTAGGGGGAGAAAAAAAAATCTCTGTTGAGGTGGAATACAAGGTTGTAGAATCCTCTAGCATCATGGTGGTGATTCAGTAAGCCACCTCTTCAGGGTTATAAGCCCTTCCACGATTCTAACATCGGCGAACTGCGAGGACAAAAGGAGTAGAAACCTATGTTATTCGCGTTGAAAATGTAAGGGAGGGGTGACCAATTCTTTCTTTTGAAAACTGGTTGAGTCACAACTTAAATTATAGGTCTATTGTGTTGTCAAATAATACTATTTAGAGTAAAATATATTATATATTTTTGGATAATAGGATTTATTTCAAATATACTGCATGTATATTACACGTCTTACTAACCGTCCAAGCTATCTGAATATCCATATTAATGGTGTAGGAATTAGAAAAACGGAATTTAGAGGAAGTATTTCCGTATTAGTGTGGGAAGGAAGAGGAAATAAATAGTACACTTATTACATTAATATCAGTAAAAAATAATTTTGTGGAACTAAAAAGTATTGACAAATCAATATATATAGAATGTAAACTATATATTTTTCTTTATTGAGTGCATTCTATTACCGGTGATGGACAAACCGAATAATTCTAGGTTCACCCGACCCAAATACAAATGCTTTGTTCTTGATTAGTGGGATTTGCTGGTAGTAATATGGTAGGGGTTCGACTCCCAGCCGAGGTACTGAGTAGTTTTTGCTTAGTTATTTCCTACACTCCTTCCCAGACGTGTGACTACACCTCTAAATTATACCTTCCTCATCCTTAGCCCATTAGATATAATAGACATGTAGTCAAGCAAGGTTGATACGGATCTGGAAAGCAGCGGAAATCAGAAAGGTTCATGAAATTTGGTGGGTTAGGGAAAAAATAGTTAAAAAAACACACTTTGAAATTTATATATATTCATACAATATTTATTTTAATACGATACTTTTCACAAAGAGCGCTAACAATATCCTGTTTTCAATCATTATTTTACTAATCATTTTATACATAACAGCGAAAATAGATAGATATCTTATTTATAGTATACTAAAAGTTAAAATATTGTAAAATGCATATATTCTAGTCTGGAAAACTTTGAACAGTAAGAACATTTCAAAAAGTTTAATTAAATTGAGCCAGTCTTACTCGAAAGTGTACTAAGAGTCGAAAAGAATTAAAAAAATAATATTGAAAACCTCACTTCCTCACTCCTCTATCTAAAACTGTGATCAAGCGTTTAAGTAGGTCCAGCGCACGTCCAAGATAATATGGTATTGTTTGAGATAATAATTTAGAAATAGTTTATGAATTCATTTAATCGATTTTACATTAAATTTAAAATGATTGTGGTATTTAACAAGCACCCTCTAAAAATATATAGTATACCAGATCATGAATTAAGAAATAACACTATGTATGACAATTCACCTGATACTTATCAATTAAATTAGATGGATCAGCGTTTCTTAAACTGTGATATGCGTACCACTGGTAGTTCATACAAATATTCCCGGCTGTACGCCGTTAGAAGCCAAACATAACAAGCAAAATAAGGCCGTAAAAAGATAAGGCCTCATCCAAATCCTTTAAATATATTACGATCGTAATTTATTGGAGAGAGGAAGGGTGGGGCAGGTGGGGAGTGGCAACACTGATTAAAAGCTCAGACAGATGGTGCAGTCGCGCAATCTTGTACTGAACATGCAAACGGAAATACACTGTCCGGTTCTAGTCTAGTCGTCACGCCGTCAGTCATTTGTCAATTGATTGCCGTCGTTGTTATTTGAGACAATATGTTCTTGGTGGTAGGCCTACACCAAATTACGGAAATTGTTAGGGTAAAATTATGGAAGTTGTTAGGGTGGTACGCCATTCAAAAAGTTTGGGGACCACTGGAATACATGGATGAAGCCATGTACAAATAGTAAAATTTCTTCAATATTATTATCATGAAAAAAAGCCATGGTCATCTAGTCTTGTGTTCGACAACCCTGAACACATCGTCATAAGGATAAACCCTCATACAACTCAATAAAATATATATATATTTCTAATTCTCAAGTACATTAATGAAATTACAGTCTGTCGTAACTATAAAACGTACCCAGTTGAAAAATCGCCAAGTTACCTTATAGCTTGTTCACTTAACAAAATCACAGACCTTATGGCAAAGCCAAAACTTAGTTCATATGTTTTTTAGCTTTTGTGTGAATCAAAAGCAATTACCTTTTTTTTTAAACTACATCATTCACTCCATTATGAAATCAAAATTCTGGTTTTAATAGCGTATACAAACTACACATCCGTTGATTAATGTAAATTATATATTTAGGCCTATATATTTAATTACAATCAAACACAAATGTCAATTAGGCCCTCAAATAAACGAGTAAACTAGCGTCTGTTCAGGATAGGTTATTAACTGCATGATGGTTCAAAAATAATACGTTTAGGTTTTGAGTTGCCAAAACTCATAAAAGAATATGGTTTTGTTATTAATGTTAAGTTTTTTAGCTATATGTTATATTTTACATTTAAAACAACGTAAACTTAAGTTTCCTCATACTATTTCATTAATTTTAATAATTTCTTATGATTCTATCCGAAACAAGATTTTAAATCTAGTTAAAAGTACTTATGCTTCATTTTGGAATGATATACATGATGTGTAATATAGTGCCTACATTAATACTTTTTAACACAGGCATCGTATTTACTTGGAAAAGAGAAAATACTTGTAATTTTTTATATATAATAGAATATTTTATGATTATTTTATCGTATTTGGAAATTTCTAACTGAATAAAATATTCTTATCCACTGCGTTTTCGTGGGTGCAGCATTTTAAACAACTTGTTTGTGTCATGATCAATAACATGGTTTAAGCTCTCCGGTCTCCATTTTGAAGCTATATCTGTTAGAGCTTTTGTGAAAGTGCTGAGAATAATAATTTTTTAAGTGAAATAAAATGATAAATAAGTTTTGTGCCCTAGCTCAATTAATTATATATATAATATTGGTCTCAAATACTGTGGCAAGCTTTCACATTCGTACATAACCATATGTCTTCATTACTATTATCCAAAGTGACAGATGTCAGCTATTTGCGTAGAGATAGATTAAGGACTATTTCTAGTAAATTTTTGAGCTATCATCCAAGCAAAATAAGGTCGTTAATTTACTATAAGTTGTGTGATTTCTAGAACTATTCTTATTTATATATTTTTATTAGTACGTTAAACACAAAAGTTAATAGTTTCAAATATTAAGGAAAATGAAAGGAATGGAGGGTAAATTAAGAGAAAACTCACGCCATTAGAGTGGAGATAGGATGTGAAAATTACTTTGCACCAGTCTTATACATGAAGCTATCACCATCAATTCTGAAAGCTGCAGGCCAGGCGTCCTAAACCTCATAGCCACTGGCATGAGTATTTTTTATTTGATGTCAAGCATGCTGTTCTATTCGTAATTTTGAAACTTATCTCTGACACATCACCTTGTGTTTGGGTTAAGCACACGTAAAATATTCCCCCAACTTGAATCAAACGCCCTTTCGATCATAAAGTAGGGAATATATTTCACACCCCTGTTGTGAAGGGATGTTGGAAATGTCCGGGGAGGATTCTGTAGCCCATGATTTATGATCGCGAGATAAATCTCACTTCCCGTCCTACGGTAACACTATAGCGTCTTCCGCCCGAAAGCTTCCCCCAACCTCACCCTGTCCACACCCCTATTTCCCCCCAACCCCCATTCCTCTAGAAACCACCCCCGTGTCGTTTTCTACCGACGCCTTTTGTAAGGCCATCGGGCTGTGCAGCCTCACTCTTGTTCCGATAACGTTCAGAGAGGATTGTATTGAGTTATCGCGTCTGATCCACTCCGACTGGAAATATAACGACAATATATTTTGTAAAGCATGTACTACAAATCTGTTTTTGATATTTGGTTTTGAAGAGAAAATTAAATACAAGTATCATCATAAAAATAAATGTTGCAACAGTTAACATTTTACAACCGCAAGATAATGGGGCCTATTGTGGATGTTTACATGCAAGTCCAACGCCTTAGACCACTCTTTAACAATTTTTTCTTTTGCCATATCACAAATAAATATATTTTATTATAAAAAATATTTTGCTAGATAGATTTATATTTAATTTAAAGTATTTCGAGCTAAAGTGAAAATAAACCGATGTTCGGGACAAATAATACTTTATTAAATAGTAAACATTGTTTTGCATCATCGAAAAGTTAATGTGGTTTTCTAAAATAAAATATACAGATTCACCCAAAACTATTGATTTAAGGTACCTGTTATGGTGTTCATATGGTTTAAGGCAGTGGTATTCAGCTTTTGTTGTTCGTGTACCCCTAGCTATAATTTATCTTCAACCTTGTACCCCCAGAGTTTTTGGTGTATACATAATATATATTAAAATAATCAACAGCTAAAATAAATAGAATAAATTAAATCCAAAGACCAAAATTATCTATTGAATAGTTAGTTATAAACAAGCTTATTAAATAAACGTTAAACCCGAACAGGTAATAAAACGCAGTGTTATTAAAAAGAAAAGAATAACCTAATTATTTCTGTCCCAAAAATAATTATTTTAATGTAATATAAGCAGCTTTCATATTTAACATGGGGTTATATATTTTAAAAAATTGAGCTTTGTGTTCTAGTGCACGTTTGGTCTATGCACAGCTCACACTAGTTTAAGTAAATAAATAAATAAATAAATAATAATAATAATAATATTTATCACCGCGTCATACTACCCGTTCGGGTTATACACTTCAGTACTAATTACGCTAATGGATTAGGAATTAGGAGGGTTGAATTTAGATGAAGTGAACCTGCATTTGCGTGGAGGGAGAGTGTAAAACCATTTAGGAAAAACCACCCCCAGTTCACCCGACCGAGATTCGAACCTCGATCTCCCCGTCCTCGGTGGTCGAGCTCAACACGACTAGCGCGTTAGCCAACTACGCCACTGAGGCGGGTCATACTAGTTTAAGGACACAGCATAGGGGAAAGAAAGTTATTAAATAACTATGTCATAATTCATTAGAATGTAGGGTGGGGAAAACATTGCTAAAATCACAGTGAGTGAAACTGAAATGATATAGTTTTTTTTCCTATTACTTAAACATACAAAATTATCCCTTTAACGCAATAGCATTCAAATTTATTCATTACATAATATGTTTATCCATCTTATAAAGTAAGGCCAAGATTATCGTATTTTCTACTTGTTGAATATTCATAGTCAAATCGGTTTACACTTCCATGTGTGTGTCAAACTTTTGAATACCTACATGGGGTTTCATCGCCCCCCCACCCCCCATTTGACTCGTGTCTTTCGCGCATCCTTGATTGATTAATGGAAGTAAAGTTAATTTTGGGTTATAGGCTACTAAATATTCTTGGTTAACATAAGCAAGCACACAAAGTGGCTACGTGGCCTCTGGCAGTTGCATCAAATGTGTAAAAGAAGTAAGAATTAATTTTGATCTCTCAAAGAAATGTAAAAGTAAAATACATAATAAACTGTTTTTTTGACATATTTAAAAGGCGATGGACTTTTTGTTGTTTTATTAGAAATGTGTTTGACACGAATAAATAAAGTAAATAATCAAATAAAGTAAGTAATCAAATAAAAATAATTATTTCTAAAACACACCAGATAATATGATAATGCATCCATATATTAGATCATAAAATGAATTATGCCAACGTGGACCTCTATATAAAGAATCTAGGTCATATTACTTTCTCATATCAAGAGAAATTATTATGATTGAGAAAAAAATCGATTGCGAGATTATGACAAATCTTTACGTTTATGTGAATACGAACCCAAATAAATATTATGACATAATCGCACAAACTTTCTCATATTGTGTATTATAGTTTCGAAGAAAATGTTTAAAAATAGATTTCTAACTAACTACCATTAAATAAGTCTTACTATGAAAAACAAACACTAACCATTTAATATATATAAATTTTAAATAAATTGTTCAAATATATTTAATATAATAAAATTTTCAAAACTAAATTATTTTTAAACTAAGGGCTAACCTAATTTATTTTTTTTTTGTAAAAATTAAAATGTTTGCTTATACGTCATGGAAAACAATTCACCTATTCCCATTTTGAACTCAATTTTCAAAGTCAATTTCTAAAACATTCGAATTTTCTATAATTTGTTCTAACTAAACTACCCTTGAATTAATTCTTTATTGATGGATTAACTAGCTAAGTTATTGTATTTTCTAATTGCGGTTATAGCCACATCTAATTTTATAAATGTTATTTTTTAAATTGAAAGAATATAGTATATTTTAACTAAAAAGATATATTATTTTTATTTATGTGTAAAATGGTCTCCGATAACTATTTCGAACAAAACCTCTAAAGCCATTTTTTTAAATTAGAAAAACAGTTATCAGTAAATTACACATAGCCAGATTTCCCCCCAAAACCAGTATACAAATTTATTTGTCATGTTCATGTCTAACAGTCACCAGATATACATTTTAAGCAAAATCTTTATAGCCGTTTTCAAAATATTTCGTAAATAGTCACTCTACTGTAAACGTCCATTTATTGAATTTTTAACCGAAGACAAGAATACAGTGTTATTGATCATGTAAAATACTCTCAAGATATCCATTTGAAGTCAAATCGTTAGGGTTATTTTAAAAATATGTCTAGTTTAAAAAAATTAGTCATCAATAAACTACCTATAAATGATTTTCTATCACAAAAACTTGTATAGTGTTATTTATTATGGATCACTTCCAAAATATCCCTTTGGAACCAAATCATTAGATCCATTTTTAAAATATTTCAAGTTTTTGAAAAATCACTCATCAATAAGCTAAAGTGCTATTTGTCATGTGTAAACAAATCCTTGATAATAATTATTATAAACGTAATTGTTAAAGATATTTTCGAAAAACTTGGAATTCAAATCAATTACTCATCATTAAACTATCCTCTATTGAGGGCTAAGTAAAAATTAAAAAAATAGTTGTGGTGTGGTATAGCCCTACTAAATCTAGATATTAAAATTGAACAAAATCTATCAAACCGTTTTGTATCCATGGCTAGGGACAGACTGACGGACAGACAAACATGGGGACGGACAGAATTCTAAAATCTACTTTTTACTTTTTCATATATAAAGTAACTTATAATGATTGGCAAAAAAAATTGATCTAGAGAATATGACGAATCTTTAATTTGTATGTGAACTATTAACCCAAAAAGTGGATTTAACCATTTTTATCTATCTCTTGTGTCGGTTCTAGATTTAAGTTAGTTTAAAAGTCGTATGCTGATATAATTGGTCGGTTCAAAACGTGGAGGTTATATAAATCAAATAAATGAATTAAATAACTAGCTACGCTAGTGTGAAGAAATAAGAAAGATCGAATTTAGAGGAAGAATTGACCCTAATTTGGGGGATGGGAGAGTGTAAAATATCTAGGAATAAACACTTTAAAGCACAATAGACCGAGATTCGAACCATGAACCCTCGATCATCGTCAGTCCAGTCTATCGCGAGAGTGACGCCTTATACCATTCGATCACCGAAGTGAGTTACAACATACTAATTTGATAAAAATCTATGAAAACTAAGACGTTAACTTTAGCGCTTTTAAAATTGCTTTAATATGAGATTTTTATGCTTTAGACAGTTCTGAACCTTCCTCTACATCGCTTTTCCTGCTACCGCGTCAGCCTATTCAAAGACGTCATGCGTCAAAGTCACCCCCAAGCATCCGAGCTGGGCGGGTCACGAATCACCCGTTGACAGTTGACAGTTTTCAATATCTGCCGACGAAAGACATGGCGTGACTCTTGTCTTAACCCCTCCAACCACTTGCATCCCCTCCTCCCCCGACATCCATTTTAGTCCTTAATCTCGATAATGAGACTTCTAAGAGTAGTGGGCGAGAGCCGCTATTATTATTCCCCATGCGCCGACGACTATAAGGGCGTCGTCCTTTTCTTCTTGTTCTTATCCTTCAAGGATAAGACGTCGTCAACCACCTCCGTTCCCCCAACCCCGTCCACCCTCACTAATTAACGAGTGGAATGACAGGCGAGCTAGCGGCGCCAAGATGTTTTAGTTCACAAGGAACAAGAAAAGAAGCGGTTATGTACAAATTGAGTGAGGGGTCGAGCCGACAGGTGAGGTCACATGGATAGCATGTCCGACATTGATTCAAGAAGCTGGGAGCAAAGTCCAGATCAGAGTGAAATATGAGGTTCTTGTGATTACCCTAAGTTATGGTTTCGTATTAATTTTACGTGTACCACGCCTTGTGACTCGTTCCGGCTGTCTGCATATTTTAAAATATATGGTCAGGATTGAGTAAGGTAGAATTTAGTGGAAATTTATCTACATTTGAGTGAATGGAGAGTGGAAAAACACAAGTTAAAAACAACCTTTAGCACTGATATGGATTCTAATCCTGATCTCCTCATCATCAACAGTACAGTATAGTATATCTCGAGAGTGACTCCTTTTACCGTGCTATCTTTATAGTGGGTTGAGTTCATACTGTATTAACCAGCTGAATGCTGACACTAATACTTCTTTCTTTTCTCTTTTAGCACCACGTTCTACTACTTTTTCAGGTTATACGCATATGTACTAATTACACTTATGAGTTAGGGATGAGGAAGGTTTAAATTAGAGGAAATGTACTCACATTTGAGTGTAAGGAGAGTAGAAAAATAATTTAGGAAAACCACTTGCAGTACACCCGACTGGGATTTGAACACTGGTCTCTCCATCATCGGCTTTATAGCATACATATTGTTAGAGTGACGCCTTAGACTATGCTGAAACCGAAGTAGCTAACACTTATCTTATATTAATCTCATGTGGGTGGGCGAAATGTAACCTTAATGTGTGTCTTTTCTCACACCCATCCAACACCTGGTCCACTACAAAAGATAAATTTTAATATTGGGGTCGATCAAATAATTAATGATTTGTGAACTAGGGCTTTCTTTGTTGAAAATGATAAAATCACTGAACTCACTGTAGGGGTGCTTGCTGTTGTGGTATTTGTACAATCAAATTAATTTGTAAATCGTGTGTTGATTATTATTACTATTATTATTATTATTATCACCGCGTCTTACTACCTGCTTGGGTTATAGGCACTTACACTAATGTACAATGGTAGGGTGATTGTAAGATGAAATGGAGGACCTACTGTTTAACGTGGAATCCGAACCACGGTGGGAGGCCTGGCATTCCACACATTCACAAGTTGTGATAAATACACGTCTTGTCAGAGGTGAAGGAAGGGTTTGGCAATAAGATAAATCTGTGCCGGGACCGAGGATTGAACCCCGGACCCCCAGACACAGAAGTCCGACACCTTACCTCTAGACAGCCAGGTCACCCGGCCGTGTGCTGATAAAATCATTAGGGTCTTAAGGGGGTCTCAAATTGTTTATAAGGACGCTATAGCTAAAGAACTTCGAACTACTCATACTACGCATGAGGACCGATAAAATTTGACAATACCAAGAGATTAGAAATATAAATCTTTGATTCCTAACTACTGGCCGAATGATATAGGGCGTTAAACTATCAATGAAATGAATCATCATTGAAAGGGGAGGCAATAGTGTATCACCGTATTAACTCCAAAATAATGCGATTTTTAATTTATTCTAAGCTACCTTTTCCACTTAGCTTTGGCCATTAATGTACGATGTACTAACCGTATTTTTTTAAAGTACACACAATGGTAATCACTTATATGAGACGTAACGATCACAATATATAGGCTTGTCGATATTGGGGATGTAGATATTTGAACCTTGGTTGTGTGCACTGGAATTGATTTTCACGTGTCATTTAACACTGCAGTTTTGCCATCTCTTCATGATAATGTAGGTGAATTTCCTCTAAAACTAACCCTCTCATCCCTGGCTATTAAATTAAGTAATTCATTGTTTTCCGCCACTTTTCACTTCCTGCTCAGACTATACGCATATATATATACGCTTACGCTTTAACAGCGAGGAAGATGTAATTTAGAGAAAATGAGCCAACCTTAGTGTGATTAAAGGGGAAAAAATTATTTGGGTCAAAGACACTCAGAACATTCAATCTGGATTCAAATTCTAATCTCCCTTTCATCGGTAATCGGGTCTAACATGAGATTGATGCGTTATACCACGTGATTAGTGATGTGGGTTAAAGTTCCTCCTCTCATTCACCTTAAAAAAATATATCATTAAATTCTTCTTTTATCAGAAGGTGGTTTCAATCCCGTTTTTTTTTTAACACAGGTGATATGTCTGGTTCCTTCACGGAATCTCTACAGTTCAGTTCGTCCATAATGAAAGGGATAATTCTGGCTCAATGGATTAATTCAAGGTGGCTTGCATTAAACATATTTCTACCGGAGTGAAAGAGACATAACTTGATGAAAGTGAAAGTTAACTATAGCAGTATTCGCTTCGGTTTAGAAGGTAATTTCTACTCCAGGTAGTCAAATGAAGATACATTTTAAGTTTAAACCCTGAAACATTTAGTGCAAAATTTCTTAATACAGGATCAATTAAATTAACTTTGGATAGCAACCCTTTCCACCGAGTATTATTAACAATGTGCCTGAAATTATTATAATATAACTCCATAGATGTTAGACAAGCAGTTTTCAACTCTTTTAAACTCACAGCACATTGAACAAGGCACTAAAATGATCAAGACACACCATAAGATTTTTAAGAAGATTTCATCATTAAATAAAACTAGTATTCCTATTAAAGTTTGTGTTAAAAGAACATTAGAAAACATTTTAATAATTGGGATATATTATAAAATAATATTGATAACGGATTTAAATAGGTTTATTTTGATTCCTCAAATTTTGTCTTGCTTCTTTGTGATCTTCCCTCAAACTTTCGAGGCACATCGGTTGAAAAACGCTGTGTTAGACCAAGCCCATTTAACACATACATGGCATAATTACTTACGCATATGTGGTCACGTGGGATATGCCGTCACTATAGAAATAAACTTAATACGGAACGTATATGGGCGATGACGTGGAGGCCGAGGATTAAGTACATATATCGGGTGTTTTTTCCTAAATTATTTCTCACTCTAACTCCACGCAAATGAGGGTAGACCAACATTTCCTCCTATTTCTAAGTTTCAATTACCCGTATATCCCGAAAGTAGTGAACTAACCTACACTCAAATAAAGCCAAAATTTAAGAAAGAATACTGATGGAATGAAATATACTCGTCATTGGTAACTCAGATGATCATCTTTACTATAGTTTATATTTGAACCTCTTAGATACTTATTTGACTAGCCTAAGACATTTTTATTTAAGGTGCGGCAGAAGGGAGCGCGAGTAATTTTATAGTTTTTATAGCATTACATTTCTTTGGCCAAAAAACATAAAATATTTCTCCAGTAACAACATAGAATTTAGTTTTCTGCACATGTTAATATCAAAAGATCTTGAATATCTGTTAAGGGTGTCCTGGAAATTTGTCAAAACTTTTTCTCTTTATTTGAAATATTTTGACAAAATTTCAGGACACCCTTGACAAAGATATTCAAAATCTGTTGATTATTAGCATGTGCAGAAAACTAAACTATGTTGCTACTGGAGAAATATTTGATTTATTTTTGTCAAAAAATTTATATTCTAAAAAAACTGTAAAAGTACATAAGCTCCCTTCTGCCGAAACTTAATGATAAACATATTTAAATTGCATTAATAATTTATTTAACAAAGGCGGACAAAATCATTCCAGGAATTTTGTTTTACTTCGTGAACTGTTACTGAAAATTGGGGATGAATGGCCATTTTATTATAGCTATTAAAAATTGATATGGATAAAGTATTCATAGACTGAATCCATGGAACTACTTGTTTTTCTCTTAGAAAAATTATTGATATACGAAGAGAAAATAGCTCTATATATTTATATATCCTATTTACATTCAAATATCAGAAAGCTTTGTTGATTTCCTACATTAGAGTAGAGTGTATTCAAACCCATAGAGCTACGGGCTTTGAGATGATGGATGAGTATCTTTTTTTATACCTATTTTATCCCATGAATATTTTATGTCAACATTTCCTTGCACACGCTAACTACAAGGATCATTACTATTGGTTGTAAAACAAGAATCGATAAGGTTCATTAATTATTCACAACAAAATTAAACATGCCATGGTGGAAAGTTCAGGCTTTTTCTATTGTTGAATGATGTATTAAAGATTTAGAATGGCGTTCAAATACAATAAATTATTATTTTATTCTATAACATCAGATTCTAATAATTTTTAAGGTTTTATTTCTGAAAAAATATTTTGATAAGTAGTCGTTGGAATATGAATGAAAATGCACAAATAACTAATCTTCATCTTTGTTCCTAGGAACTTATTCTATTGAATGGAAATGTATGCAAGAAATCAGTATGAAAATAATATATTAATTAAAAGTCTACGTGGCAAAAATTAACTTTTCCATTTTTATTTAAGAATCATTAGTAATTAATTTAAAGCTTAAGAAATTCATTGAGATTAAATATTATGCAAAGTGTGTTGTCAATTAAGATTTAAGGAATATTAAAGTATAAAATGTATGAGTAATATCATAGTAAAAAGTTAAACTAATTTAAGTAAATTTGCTGAAAAGTGTTATACTTTATTAAAATATTATGGCACGTCCACTCCATAAAGTTTTTTATTTTAGCACCGCGTCTTACTACCCGTTTGGGTTATACGCTTAAGTACTAATTACACTAATGGATTAGGAATTGGGAAGGTTGAATATAGGGGAAGTGAACCCACATTTGCGTGGAGGGAGAGTGGATAACCATTTAGGAAAAAATACCCCCAGTTCACCTGACCGAGATTCGAACCTCGATCTCCCCGTCCTCGGTGGTCTGACTCAACATGACTGGCGCGTTAGCCAACTACGCCACCGAGGCGGGTTTCCATAAAGTTGTTTGTTTTCTTCCTTGTATAAGGGGATAGTGTGCAAAATATTTCCTGTTCGTTATTATGTATATAGTTGTCTGTTGGTGTACACATATTTTTAAAACAGTAGGGCCTATTATAGGTTTTGCTCTGTAAATCGAATGAATATAATATATAGCTTCCCTGATTACTAAAATGGTTTGAAATTACTTTTTCTGGAGTAATCTTCTCCGGGGTAATATTACGTATTTTGAATAAAGAAATAAGAGGATTACAAATACAATTTTGATTTAAATAAGATCTTTATATATTTATTATCTTTACCTTTAACATTAGTTCTACTAGAATCAGTCCTCTCATGGTGAAAGGCGTCTTTCTCGCACTAGATTGGACAAGGAAATCAAGTTTAGAGTCCCAGTGAAATGTATTGAGTTTTTCCTCACAATAGAATTTACAGCTCTCACCCCACGCAGATTCGGGTACATTTCCACTTAATTATACCTTTATTCTCCCTAACAAATTTATTTTAATTAGTTGGATAGTCCGAGAGGGTATTAAAACTTATTGCACAAATAAAAACTACTATTAAGACTGAATCTAAAGAAGAGGAGGATAGTTGAAATAAAATACACCCACAATAGTGAGGAGGGAGGAATGGGAAACCATAGTGATAAATAATTTGTGGAAAACTTACCCTGGGCACTCGTTTGAGATTCAAAACTCGACCTCCCTGTCATCACAGATAGTAGATTTTTAGTCTAACATCCTTGCTAGACCACGGGACTATTAAAGAGAGTTTACAGCGGGATGGAATGTTCATCTTCAAGTCCAAAGTGCATTAGATTGATTTAAGTTCTTGTGTATTTAATAATCTACTATTTAAATATATATATATAGAATGATTAAAGTACAGACATAAAACAATTGCCGTTATTGATGGGGTTGTAGAATTAAGATGGGATGAGGATGAGATATAGACGTGGGGTGTTGGGGATTGAGGTACTGGACGGATCTTCTTTCCTCCATAAGTTTCTCTTCCTTTTAGGGCTTCTCTGGGATGACCGGGAGAGGTTATGACAGGACGTGGTCCCCGTTGTTGAGGAATATTTTTTGGCAGCTGACATAAAGGAAGGCTTTACCCAACTGAGTTACTAATCTTCTTGTGCGCAGACCATAGAAAGGCGCTGCACATTATGAGTAAAGACCTTCTTGGGAAGCAACCAAAGTAATGCGCTAACCAGAATGAATAAGCGTTTTGGTGTGCAAGATTAGGAACCGAATCTTTTGATGTTACTTTATTTATTTATTTATTCAGCACCACGTCTTACTACCCTTTCAAGATATACGCTTAATCACTAATTACGCCAATGTATGAGTAATTTTAAAGGTTTAATTTAGATGACATGAACCCTCATTTGCGTGGAGGGAGAGTGGGAAACAATTTAGGGAAAAATATCCTCAATTCATCCAACCTAGATTCGAACCTCGATCTCCCCGTCCTCACCAGTCTAGCTCAACACGAAACTAGCGAGTTAGCTAACTACGCCACAGAGGCGTGTTTATGATGTTACTACTGTGTTTTTTATCTCCGAAAAGAAAATGTGATAATTTATTTTATACTAAAACAGCATTTTCATTCTATCCACAGATGTGATGTAAGTGGCTCATTGAACTGTTACGACTTTCCTTGAGCCAGTGATTAGTAGAGTGACCGTCCTGTTTAGTTGGGGGCGTAACTATATCTTATTGCAAAAATGTATAAATTGCGTTAAAATTAGATAAATTACTTTGCTATTACAAAAAATTATTCAATTAATACACATTTGTCATATAAACCTAATTAACAGATAGCGATTGTAAAATACCATGTAAGCTATGTGTATTTTACCTGTGAAAATATGTACTAGCATGGCTACGTAATTGCCAATGCCAATTTTTCCTATCGACGTTGACAGGTATTCGAAGCGAAATCAAATTTTTCAAAGCCTCGCACACTCCTAATAACAAATGTAAAAAAAATAGGCACCTCATACATTCTTTTTACGGGTGTTACTACAGCAGAAATATTAAGTTTTGCTTCTTACTCTTAGCACGAGGCTAGCAACTTGATCCATTATTGTACTTGTAATAAGCTTTACAGCGTATATTATAGATATAATTATTTGTAAATTAGATAAGTATGGGGCTTACAGTAAAGGTAAGCTCGTTAGGTTGATCATAATTTTACAAACACGCGTTGAAATAATTGTCACGTTTGTTTGTGTTTGTTACACCACAAATCAGGTATATGGCACGTGCTAATGTCTACACAATAACAACCCAAACGGTTCTATTAGACTTAACTGTTTTATTTCGTACAACATTATATACTAATTAGTAGAATACTGTGACCCGCATTGGTTGTCACGTGGTTCAAGGAGTCAAACTCGTAATTCGATGGATTTTCAGTTAAGGGATATTTTTGAGGCTTTAATATCGTATGCATGCAGGGAAGGTGTTCATCTTGATGTCGCCTTTGAGGTGGGCCGGAAAGGAACGCGATTTAAGTTCACCAATTTTTTAGTTTTTTTTATTAAAATACTTTTATAGCTAAAATAAATAAAACATTTCTCCAGTAGATACATTTATTGATATTTTATACTTATTAAAATATCAATCAATAGTTCTTGAATATTCGTCAAGAACGTTGAGAAATTTTAACAAGATTTTTTTTCTTCATCTAAAAACAATATGCTCAAATATCACTTTGAAAATGATAAATATTCAGGAACTATTGAGTTCACTAGGTCTAAAAAATTTAACTACACAAAGCTGATGAATAAATATCTTATTTATTTTGGTAAAAAGGATTTTTGCTGTAAAAACTGGCAAAATATTGACTTTGACTCGTGTTGATTTAAATGCCGTAGTCAAATAGATGAAGGAGATAAGCGTGTGAGATGTATTTTAGTAACAAGTCTTACTACCCGTTTGGGTTATACTTTTAAAAAAAGGAATCTATGAAGGGGAAGGTCTAAGATAGTCTGAAAATTCCTGCTCGTACTATAACGCATCTTGATCAATTGCACCTTTCCATCGTCAGATCAATTGTGTTATAATTGCACCCTTATTCAATCTTTGAAGATTATTTAAAATTGTATCAATTAATTGGTTTACCTGTGGAGATAGGCAAGTGAGTACGGCCATCAGTATCGACTTTGTCTTAGCTACCGTTAATGGGGTGGTTGGTTATCAAACCTAAGTTGACTATATAGAGGCTTAATTCCTAGATGATTTCCATCACTCCTTCTACTAAAATGTGGATACAGTTTATCTCAACTATACCATCCCCATAACTACTGAATTAGCTTAAATATGAAGGCAGCCTGGATGAGTTGTAAGACTCTTGAATCGGTGAATATCGGATGTTCAAACAAGTTCATTTTACTTATCCTATGCCTACACCAACTTTTGTAATGAACCATTATTTTGTAGCTAAATGTATGATAAAACATGGTTCAGTAATTAGGCAACTCACGGAAAATCATCGTACATTAATTATGTGTAGATGAACAACTATTTTTATACTGGGGTTTCTCAAAATTGGATGAAGTAATAATTTTTAAAGTAGATAAATTACCAACGATTTAAAAAATAATTTGAACAATATTCAAATATATATTATTTTGTTATTTTTATTTTTTAAATAAAAGCGTTATAATTATAATAATTGGGGCAAATTTTTATTATAATTTTATGAAAAAGGGTGCGTAAGGCTTCGAAATGTCGAAGTGAAAGTCAAAATTCCAATATTTTTCGCTTCAATTTCCAACACCCAAAACAACCTTCGCGTCCTCATAACATTTCGAAGGAAGAAGAAAACATCGATATTTTATGGACAGATTTGCAGTAGATAACAAAATATTAAATTTTTCAACATATTATAATTTTTAGAACACATACTAAACAGGGTTTTAACACAAATTATTAATTAAATTATATCCATAATGTAAGTGTATATATGTTCAGATACATCACTATCAAAAATAAGTATTTTTTATATATAAACCTTTCTATTTACCTATAAACATCTAAGGGATATCATAAAAATTAAAAGTAGTGTTATGTGGCGGCAAAAACCTTACTTCGACCTTGGCTTGGGCTTTGTTTTGAGTTCTATTGGCATTTATAAAATTACCTTTGAATATTGATTAAAATGAACATGTCAAAAATACTCATATTTTGTACACTACTTGTTCCATATTATATGGTAAAATAATTACATAAACCAAAGTTAAGGTCTCCTAGTATTTATGTCTATATGAGTTTCAATTTATTCAAATGAACAAGAAACTATAATTGTATGTACACTTTCTCAAATAAGTTTATTCATGGTGGGCTGCTTTATATTAGCAGAAACCTTTCCTGGATTTGGTTTAGTTAGAGCGCAATAAGCTGAAGGTGTAGACTGAGAAAGACAAGTTAGAACAGAGTCTAAAGTTGCCTAAACATCTACGGGAGAGGGAGGGTTGTCCATGAAGTGACTAAACACACTCCTTTTACCCCCCTTTCTTCACCCACTGTGTCATGATTCAGTGCCATAGTTGGTTGAGTATGGAGGGGGGGTGCTCTATTACCCCGCACGTCCACCCCGTGCTAATTAGGAACCAAAATTAGCAACTTAGTGGTCCCAGACGGACTCTCTAACACATAGACATCATGGCTGTTTCTGTCACGTGGTTTGGTCATTTTTGCTAGGACGAGGGATTAATGAAGCACATGCAATAATAGAGATAGAGAGAGCACTGGGATTTAGAAAGCTTCCTGTCACTTTTTACAATAAAAACTAGAGGTGCGAATGAAAGGCTTAGAAAACATCAATTTTGCTTCGAAAATCCATCATTTTCTACTTCAATATGAGAGTAAAATTCCGGATTCAACATCTGCAAAGCTTCGCATACAAATATTTTTAAAATTGAGTTGTATATTTATAATAGTTTTTGTCACTTTTGCTGTTATGTACAGCACAAACATCATAAATTAATGTTTAAATATTTGTAATAATTTTCAAAATTTATAAAATCAGTTGTCTATAAATATTTTTAAAAATTCTCAGATTTTCAAAAATCAATTATTTGTCAACGACCCTCAAATTATTGTTAGTGTGTGAAAATAAAAACATTCTTATATATAAAGGAGAAAAATTCCCAGATATCCATTTTGAACAAAATCTTAATGGCCATGTTTGCCTAATTTCAAATTATATAAAATCAAGCATAAGTAAATTACTATTAAATTAATTAATTCTTAAAAAATATACATAAAACAATACTTAAAATAGACTCGAGATACCAGTTTTGAACAAAATTATTGAATATATTTTCAAATAATTTCGAATTTTTCCCAAAATCACTAATCAGTAACCTACCCTTATGTTAAGTGCTAAAGTCAAAGTCAAATAAAGCCCCGTGATATATAGTCATAAAATAAATAAATAAATATCAAGTTTAAACAAAATCCATCAAACCGTTTCAGATCAATGGCTAGGGATGAGCAGACGGACAGTCAGACAGGCATGGAGATGGAAAGAATGGTGAAATCCACTTTATTTGGGTTTGGGACATATACAATTTAAAAATAGTTTAAAGGTAAAAAATGTTCACAATTTACAAACTTTTCTCTTTAAATGAGAATGTGTAAAGCACAACAAGCATAACAATTGGAGAAAAGTACTATATAATATGTTCTTAATGTATGAATGCTTCTACCACGATTTTACTTATAGACACCTTGAATACCTAAATGTGAAATTTAATTAAAACAAACGAGAAACAAATTTTTTTTAACAACAAGAAGTTAATTTAAAACAATTATTAATGGCATAAGGGTTGTTTCTACTACATAAATTAGCTCTAGAATGTGATAGAATGCAAATCTTCGGTATGGGTGATTTCACTTTAATTAAAATCTAAAGATTTGTTACGCGTCACAATGGAAATGGGAGGTCGGCTGATGTCTGTAACATCTGTTGATATTAGCCGTGGTTTTACCACCTCCCAACAATGAATTGACATGGCGAAGGAAATAATGTGTCCTTAAGGGCAAATTGAAGTAGTTATATATTGGCGAAGTGAAAATAATAGGAAAATAAAAAACCTTAATAGTATAATATAAAATAAAGAAAATTGAAAAAGCAATCGTAAAATAATGTCTTTATTAGACCATGTGTACTGCCATTAATTACAGCCCTACTCAAGAAGAAAATCAGAAGTGTGTGCGAGTTTATGACCACTTTGTTATTATACTGTTTTTTTTCTCTCTCAAAATATTTTACTCGTTTTGATAAGTTTGCAGCTTAGTGAAACTCCTTAATTTAATAATCACTAGTTTGAAATGTATTTATAAATATAATAGAGATATTTAAAAGATTCTTTATTATTAACTGCACACATCTTACAATTTTGTATTAAACTTATCAAAAAATATATATGTTACTATAAAACTCCGAAGTTCAGTAAATCCTAAAATTTACAATATCAGTTTGTAAAAGACCGAAATATCTTAGAAAATGTTTAAATTTTGAGTTTTAATCATCTCTAAAGTCCAGTGGGAGAGAAGATCCCCAGTTCTAGCTCTGTCCAGCAATCAAAAGTAAACTAATAAACTAGCCTAGCCTAACGTAACGTAACCTAACCAAGCCTATT
Source organism: Timema genevievae (assembly GCA_902155825.1). Taxonomy (NCBI): domain Eukaryota; kingdom Metazoa; phylum Arthropoda; class Insecta; order Phasmatodea; family Timematidae; genus Timema; species Timema genevievae. Next base: position 31,312 of record CABFWO010006155.1, read on the forward strand.
CGAACCGGACCTAAAGGTTAAATTAGGCTTGGTTATGTTAGGTTAAGTTAGGATAGCTTATTGGCTTACTTTTGAGCTAGAACTGGGGATCCTCTCTCCCATCGGACTCTAGAAATGGTTAAAACTCAAATTGTAAACATTTTCTGAGATATTTCGGACTTTTACCAACTGATATGGTAAATGTTAGGATTTACTGGTAGATTCTAAGATTAAACGGCCTTCGGACTTTTATAGTAACGTATTTTTAGGTATTTTTTTTTACGACAGGTTCAATCCTTTTGTCAGTTAAACTTGGATACTTTCAATGTGCCCTGTCCTCTGCCTCCTACTTAAGCTCCGATAATTTTCTTCTTTCCTTCAAACATATCTACTATACTTATTTAAAAACTATTAGCGGAATAATCTAAAGGAAAAGAAAAGTTAGTAGAATAATTTTTGAAAACGTTTAGATTAAGAATAGAAGGAAAATCAAAATTCGAATGTAAGGAAAGTATTACTACCCATTCAAGCTGTCTTCATATACTTTATAGTAATAGGCTATGTATTAGAAGGTAGAATTTAAAAAAAATATCATCTGCATTTTCTTAGAGGGAGATTGGGAAAACCATTTCAAGGGACAATCTAACCACACTAAGCCTGAGTTCAAACACCAGTATTCATATCAATGGACAGAAGTTCAGGTGAAACTACCCTCAACGTTCTGTTGAGGCTGAAACTTTACCTCTCGAATCAATTTCAAGGAAATTAATCTTGTGGCAATCCCTGCCTGTAGACTGAGGGGACTACTCTTCCCCGATTTTTGGAAGTAATCCTCAAAATAAGACAGCGCCTGGACTGATTTCTTATCCTAATCGTCAAAAAAATTAACACGGCTATAAATTAATATTATATATTAAAATCAAGACGGCTGCTAAAAAGTTTAAATATGAAATTAGTGAGGACTGCACAATATCATAGCCCACGACGAGTATTTTTCAATCACTATGACCATTTTTGTAACTTTTTGCTGTATATACGTGTAAGTTAGTCCACTCCTTTCTTGTACAGTATCTTAACACACTATAAATATCGCTACATTTCATAGACCCTAATTTATTGACACTGTTAAGTAACACAAATATAGGAAAAAAAACTACCGTCTCTACTTTGTACAATTTAATGGGCAACTAACCCTCTTCAATGACCGCATGGTCGATGGTATTACTCTCACAGTAAACTAGTCTGCTAATGATGGGGAGATTGATGTTCGAATCCTAGTCTGGTTAGTGAAAGGCTTTTTTCCAAAAAGTCTTCCATTTTCATCTACGCAAATGTGGGTATATTTCCTAAAAAATATAACCTTCCTTGTTCCAAAAACCACTGGCGTAGTTAGTTAATAAGCGTATAGCCCAAACGGATGGTAAAACGGGGTGCTAAAATAAATTGGCAACTATCTTTTCGAGTTTCCATCAGTAATTTCAGAATCCTTGTCTCCGAAATATATCGAACCGGTTCGGCTGAAGCCCTGGGGAGTGACAAATTTTCAAGCCCCTTTTCTGGGGGTAAAGAGGCATATAGAACGGAAATATTCATCATAATATCGATGTAGAAATTTTTCACAATAACAAAAGTTTCTTTACATGAGGGAGTAAAATGTTATTACCTCACACCAAAATCTCATCTCCTTTAATTCTCTGTTCTCTCCTTTCAGGTTGTAACGGCCTCAAGATCAAAGAGCTCAGGGTCCCTGAGGTGGTCCAGAATGGCTCTGTGTCTACAGTCGTCCTTGATTGCGACTATACCCTGGAGAGTCCGGAAGGTCTGGTGGTCAAGTGGTACTTTAACGACGACCCCCAGCCAGTGTACCAGTGGATCCCTCCAAACAAGCCACAACCTCTGGGCGTCCTCAAGGACAAACTGAACGTGGAATACAAAGCCTCTGCAAACAACATGACCATGTACCGAGCCTTGCAGATCCTCAATCCCACCACGGAGCTATCAGGAGACTATAGGTGCACAGTGTCCACCTTCAAGGACGAGCACTCGCTCATCAAGAAAATGGTTGTCTTTGGTGAGTAGAGTGAACATTCTCGTTTGATATTTTTATTTATTTATTACTGAAATTCTAAACTCAAGGGGTTTTAAAGGCTGAATCAAACGGAAAATGGATTAGGATGGTCGGTTTAGAGTAAATGCTTTTACATTATCCCCGAGAGTGAATAGGATAGCCTATATGATAAATCACTAATTATTGTGATTCTGGCTGAGATTCGAACCACCTCATTGAAAATCCAGTCTATTGAAAGAATGACGCTATAGATTGTGCACCCTCCATTAAGGGTAGGTCTGGTATACACAATGGTGTAAGAAATATATATATATATAGCCTATAATATAGTTCTCTATTCTCATCCACTTTTAATGTGTAGCTGGACCGTTTACTCATGTTTAATTTTATTACAATGACAGTTTTCAATCACAGGCTTTAAATTTTGGAAATTTAAATTGTAAATTTAATTAATCTAGGTAGAATATGTATTCCTATTCTAATTTAGCTCCCAAATTAAAGAATTCTTCCCCCTTTGAATATTTTTGGAATGTAACATTTTCAGACACATTATTGGTGTATAAGTTTTCATTTTGAAGTAAAACTATGAATATTGGTTGGATAGAACTTTGGGAATCACTGTCGAAGCGAGCCGCCTCACGTTTCGAGTAGAAATATCAGTGGTGTTCTTAAGTGTTGTAAAAAAGGTGAGCCTAAAATGGAGGATATAAAAATATTCACTTAACATCTATTTGGTAACATAACTTCAAGTCCGATGCCCAAATACATATTTTAAGGCTTCCGGAAGGGAATCATAAGGTCAAATTGAATCATGTATCGACACTTTAGTGACATTAATGTGACTGGTTGTCCCGCTGAGCGAAATACACCTGAAACGAATTAGTAAACAAATCATATATATTTTAATATTATCGCCACATCTTTCTTACTAGCTGTTTAGGTTATATGAATGTATAATAATTTTTCTAATGGGGTAGGAACGAAGATGGAAGCACTTTAGAGGTAATCTACTCACATTTGCCTGGAAGTAGAGTAGAAAACCATTTAGGGAAATACAATCTTAGTAGACCTGAAGGGGGTTCAAACCCAGGCCAGCCAGTCTAACATGAGAGTAATGCCTCAGATGATTCGGTCACTGAAGCAGGCAGCCATAATTTAAAAGAATATTCAACCAGGATGGATGCAACCACATTATTCTATGGAGGGGGTGGGAGAGTATCTTCAAAAGAAACATTAGCTACCAGTATCTCGCTTTACATAGCAGGACTTTGGGATGTTTGTAGAATCAAATCAGATAATTCCCAAGCTCCTGTAAAAGATCAATGGATAAATCCAAGGACTGAACGAGCTGGAATATAGCTCAATACATTATTTAATAATGTTATAACACCGTAACTAACATTTTGGGTTATAAACATTTAACTACACTCATTGGATATGGAAGAAGACGGTTCACTATAAAGGAAATGTACCCAAGTTTGGGTGAAAGGAGAATAGGAAGCCATCTGGGAGTAGCTACCATAATCACATCCCACCAATAATCGGAACCCATATCTTCCCGTCACAAGCACACCCAACTAGATGAGCTTTACATTTAGTCCGCATGTCCACGACTAATATTTATTAGCTCTAATATCGACTCGTATACAGGTGTCATTATTAAACAAATATATTAATAATCCTTGTACTCCTTATAATATAATCGCAGATTTATTTTCAATGCAGTGATGCTAAATATTTTAAAAAATATGCACATTGAAAGTAATTAGCTATTTTTTGATTTATTTTGGCCTTAGGAGATTATGTGCTTTAAAAATAAAATTTTCTCTCGGTGAGTTTAACTTTCTATATTATATTGTTTTATTAATATATTACAGGATAGTAGGAGATAAAAATACTAAGACATTGGATTCTACCTATACTTTACTCTTAAATTAGAAACATACTGAATCTTAAGAGAGAGGTTTACGACTAAATTGCAAATCACGAATAAACTAAATCCTGGAAAGCACCCTTTTCAAAAATACCAACATGAAAGTCTAGTTATTGTGTATCCAGAAATCTTCAAAGAAAAAAGTAAAGTATTCTATTAATAAACAAAATACAAATCGAGTGTATCTCATAAGAAACATTGCCAAGTTGACGACCCCACGCTCAAATCATATTTGCTTATTTATGTTTTCTATACATATTTTAAACCAAAACGAACCTAAAAATACAAATCTCCCTCTCCTTTTCCCATAAAAAAAATTAATGCTATTCTTTTATATTTACACATTTTTTATGCATCAGTAGGTCCTTAAATATGTATTCCAACCACAAGTCTTTGTCTTTACCGAACATGTATTATGAATTCCATTTTCTTTGTCTATAAAGTTTCCACTGAATTTAGCACATCCCTGGGTCTTCCCTAGTATTTTTTTTAAAGGAAGGGGGAAGGGTTGGTCTTCGTGAAAACTCCAATATCCTCTCTTAGCAAACCATGGTAGCAAAGGCCCCTTAGACCTCACGTATAAGAAAGAAAGGCTATCTTGTCTTGTCCTTAAGGATAGCTACCATAGATAGAGGGGACCTATATTTCATAGACCAGTGAGCAGTAAGATAGCGAGATTCCTTTAGATTCCTCTCTTTTTCTCTCATACTTTCACTCTTTTCTTATTTTTATTTTTTTTACTATACACCATGAAATCCTTTCCTATGTTTAACCTCCTTTTCTTTCCCATACTCCTCTACCTACTCTTGGTCCTCACGCTATGTGTATTTATTCATCCCTTTCTATTTATCATTCAACGTGTTTTAACTTACTTATCCTACCTTTCCTATTTACCTACTGTCTCTTTGTTTTATTTATACTTCGAGAGCTCTAATTTTTCAAAGAGCAAGTTATTAGACAGCAATTTATGTCAAAATTGTTTGGTTCTTGATCTGAACTGTATTTATTTAATAAAATAACTTTCATTGATGAGCATTTGGACTAAACATCAAGATCGTTTGGTCTGGTTTCCCGGTGAAGTAGAGTTTGGGGTTATAATCTCGACCGAATGTACTACAAGTGTTTTTAACTAATAAATAAATTGTTTAATATGTATAGGCCTACACTTACTCAAAATTCTACTTTCCTTATCTATAACCCCTTGATTAGCCAGAATGCGTAGTAATAAGAGGTTAAGGAAAAAAGTTTGCTGTCAAGTCGCCGATATAAAATGAAGGCACTAGATTGTACAACTAGGGAAAAATCATTAAATAATAAAATATGTTTTATTTTTGTGTTTGGATTGAATACTTTAAACGACATAGTTTAAGGCAGTGGTTCTTAATATTTTATGGGTAACGAACCCTTTTGAGAATCTTACTGCCTTTCCATATATAAAAGCATGTAAATACACTATGATAGAATGTTGCATTAAATTTAATTCACTGTAGAAGAAATTAATTATTTCAGATATATATTCAAAATAAAAAGAATCCTTAAAAAGAATCAGTATGTCTATTAAACCGCCCTTTTTCTGTAAACATAAATAGCTACTTCCTTAAAGAAATTGCAATAGATCCAAATTATGCACCTAAAAAGTGAACATCAATTCTTTTCTAACATAAAATCAATGAGAAGGGTTCTGTTATTTGTTTGAACAAGAATATGAAACTAGTGAGTGGTTTTCGACAACTCTACGCGCATGTCATTTTTGACATCCACTCGATTTAGATTTTTTTTATGGCAATAAATTCTGTAAAACTGCTTCACAAAGATATGTGGTAGCAAATTAAATCAAATCTCCCAAGTCAAAAAAATAAAATAATTAAATGGTATGGAACTCCGCACGGACTTTCTCGCTCTATTGTTTAAAAATGGAGATATTTACTCTAAACTCGTAATATATTTTAAACGAAATAATATATACAAGAAAACCCAATCATAAATTACACTATACTTATGTAAAACTTTTTTGAGTCCCGGTTTTAAATTTTATAATTTTATATTTAAAGAATTAATGCCCTCATTTGTATGTTTGGACCGATTAAAAAGATCGATATTGGGTCTACAAAGGTCAACACTTTGTAATGAAATCTCGACTTCCGGTTAAAATTTTCGACATTTTATTAGGTGTTGCATATCTTCATGTCATCGCATTGCTATTAAATTCCTCATTTATAAATTTTAACCAATAAAAAATGTAAATGTTTACTATTGATTATAAAATAGAGATAGATCATTGTTGTACAAATATTTCTCCTAGGAAGTTTAAGGAAAAATAACAAACATTTGAGAGACTTACTTATATTTAATTACTCTATAGCATTCGATAGTTATTGCGTTAAATCTTAATTAGTATATCTTTACAACTAGCTAACAAAACTGTATTAGTATATTTGCCAATATATCAGAAATTGTTTGCTTAGAAAAAATATTTCATATACAAGTTTTTTATTTTTAAGTACTACAATTTTGCAATATCTCAAATAGTTGCGAAGATACGGAAATTTCCGCTTCTGTAAAGTACCCTAAAATTCATTTTCATGGGAAAATTAAACTAGCCAGTTTATTTATAATCTTAATCAACGTCTAGATACGAATTTTAATCAAATTGTTAGAGCTGATTTTGATAAAATGATCTTTTTTCTTTTCGCCCTTTATTAAACTACTCTTAATTTTAAGTTTAAATAGACACACAGACAGATGGCATTACAAAAACAACTTTGTAGGGTTTG